>JAJKFL010000427.1:1556658-1629907 GCA_021186555.1 Reticulitermes speratus
AGTAAACACACTCCGTCTCAGTTATACAAACCAGTCAGTTAATGCTGTACAGTGAAATAATCGCTGTTTGTTCTGAGATCCACACAAAACACATAAATACAGTCCGTACCGCGCAGTAAACACACTCCGTCTCAGTTATACAAACCAGTCAGTTAATGTTGTACAGTGAAATAATCGCTGTTTGTTCTGAGATCCACACAAAACACATAAATACAGTCCGTACCGCGCAGTAAACACACTCCGTCTCAGTTATACAAACCAGTCAGTTAATGCTGTACAGTGAAATAATCGCTGTTTGTTCTGAGATCCACACAAAACACATAAATACAGTCCGTACCGCGCAGTAAACACACTCCGTCTCAGTTATACAAACCAGTCAGTTAATGCTGTACAGTGAAATAATCGCTGTTTGTTCTGAGATCCACACAAAACACATAAATACAGTCCGTACCGCGCAGTAAACACACTCCGTCTCAGTTATACAAACCAGTCAGTTAATGCTGTACAGTGAAATAATCGCTGTTTGTTCTGAGATCCACACAAAACACATAAATACAGTCCGTACCGCGCAGTAAACACACTCCGTCTCAGTTATACCAACCAGTCAGTTAATGCTGTACAGTGAAATAATCGCTGTTTCTTCTGAGATCCACACAAAACACATAAATACAGTCCGTACCGCGCAGTAAACACACTCCGTCTCAGTTATACAAACCAGTCAGTTAATGCTGTACAGTGAAATAATCGCTGTTTGTTCTGAGATCCACACAAAACACATAAATACAGTCCGTACCGCGCAGTAAACACACTCCGTCTCAGTTATACAAACCAGTCAGTTAATGCTGTACAGTGAAATAATCGCTGTTTGTTCTGAGATCCACACAAA
The DNA here is from genome assembly GCA_021186555.1 of Reticulitermes speratus. Lineage (NCBI taxonomy): Eukaryota > Metazoa > Arthropoda > Insecta > Blattodea > Rhinotermitidae > Reticulitermes > Reticulitermes speratus. Next base: position 1,557,545 of record JAJKFL010000427.1, read on the forward strand.
ACACATAAATACAGTCCGTACCGCGCAGTAAACACACTCCGTCTCAGTTATACAAACCAGTCAGTTAATGTTGTACATGAAATAATCGCTGTTTGTTCTGAGATCCACACAAAACACATAAATACAGTCCGTACCGCGCAGTAAACACATCCGTCTCAGTTATACAACCAGTCAGTTAATGCTGTACAGTGAAATAATCGCTGTTTGTTCTGAGATCCACACAAAACACATAAATACAGTCCGTACCGCGCAGTAAACACACTCCGTCTCAGTTATACAAACCAGTCAGTTAATGCTGTACAGTGAAATAATCGCTGTTTGTTCTGAGATCCACACAAAACACATAAATACAGTCCGTACCGCGCAGTAAACACACTCCGTCTCAGTTATACAAACCAGTCAGTTAATGCTGTACAGTGAAATAATCGCTGTTTGTTCTGAGATCCACACAAAACACATAAATACAGTCCGTACCGCGCAGTAAACACACTCCGTCTCAGTTATACAAACCAGTCAGTTAATGCTGTACAGTGAAATAATCGCTGTTTGTTCTGAGATCCACACAAAACACATAAATACAGTCCGTACCGCGCAGTAAACACACTCCGTCTCAGTTATACAAACCAGTCAGTTAATGCTGTACAGTGAAATAATCGCTGTTTGTTCTGAGATCCACACAAAACACATAAATACAGTCCGTACCGCGCAGTAAACACACTCCGTCTCAGTTATACAAACCAGTCAGTTAATGCTGTACAGTGAAATAATCGCTTTTGTTCTGAGATCCACACAAAACACATAAATACAGTCCGTACCGCGCAGTAAACACACTCCGTCTCAGTTATACAACCAGTCAGTTAAGCTGTACAGTGAAATAATCGCTTTTGTTCTGAGATCCACACAAAACACATAAATACAGTCCGTACCGCGCAGTAAACACACTCCGTCTCAGTTATACAAACCAGTCAGTTAAGCTGTACAGTGAAATAATCGCTTTTGTTCTGAGATCCACACAAAACACATAAATACAGTCCGTACCGCGCAGTAACACACTCCGTCTCAGTTATACAAACCAGTCAGTTAATGTTGTACAGTGAAATAATCGCTGTTTGTTCTGAGATCCACACAAAACACATAAATACAGTCCGTACCGCGCAGTAAACACACTCCGTCTCAGTTATACAAACCAGTCAGTTAATGTTGTACAGTGAAATAATCGCTGTTTGTTCTGAGATCCACACAAAACACATAAATACAGTCCGTACCGCGCAGTAAACACACTCCGTCTCAGTTATACAAACCAGTCAGTTAATGCTGTACAGTGAAATAATCGCTGTTTGTTCTGAGATCCACACAAAACACATAAATACAGTCCGTACCGCGCAGTAAACACACTCCGTCTCAGTTATACAAACCAGTCAGTTAATGTTGTACAGTGAAATAATCGCTGTTTGTTCTGAGATCCACACAAAACACATAAATACAGTCCGTACCGCGCAGTAAACACACTCCGTCTCAGTTATACAAACCAGTCAGTTAATGCTGTACAGTAAATAATCGCTGTTTGTTCTGAGATCCACACAAAACACATAAATACAGTCCGTACGCGCAGTAAACACACTCCGTCTCAGTTATACAACCAGTCAGTTAATGTGTACATGAAATAATCGTGTTTGTTCTGAGATCCACACAAAACACATAAATACAGTCCGTACGCGCAGTAAACACACTCCGTCTCAGTTATACAAACCAGTCAGTTATGCTGTACAGTGAAATAATCGCTGTTTGTTCTGAGATCCACACAAAACACATAAATACAGTCCGTCCGCGCAGTAAACACACTCCGTCTCAGTATACAAACCAGTCGTTAATGCTGTACAGTGAAATAATCGCTGTTTGTTCTGAGATCCACACAAAACACATAAATACAGTCCTTACCGCGCAGTAAACACACTCCGTCTCAGTTATACAAACCAGTCAGTTAATGTTGTACACTGAAATAATCGCTGTTTGTTCTGAGATCCACACAAAACACATAAATACAGTCCGTACCGCGCAGTAAACACACTCCGTCTCAGTTATACCAACCAGTCAGTTAATGCTGTACAGTGAAATAATCGCTGTTTGTTCTGAGATCCACACAAAACACATAAATACAGTCCGTACCGCGCAGTAAACACACTCCGTCTCAGTTATACAAACCAGTCAGTTAATGCTGTACAGTGAAATAATCGCTGTTTGTTCTGAGATCCACACAAAACACATAAATACAGTCCGTACCGCGCAGTAAACACACTCCGTCTCAGTTATACAAACCAGTCAGTTAATGCTGTACAGTGAAATAATCGCTGTTTGTTCTGAGATCCACACAAAACACATAAATACAGTCCGTACCGCGCAGTAAACACACTCCGTCTCAGTTATACCAACCAGTCAGTTAATGCTGTACAGTGAAATAATCGCTGTTTGTTCTGAGATCCACACAAAACACATAAATACAGTCCGTACCGCGCAGTAAACACACTCCGTCTCAGTTATACCAACCAGTCAGTTAATGCTGTACAGTGAAATAATCGCTGTTTGTTCTGAGATCCACACAAAACACATAAATACAGTCCGTACCGCGCAGTAAACACACTCCGTCTCAGTTATACAAACCAGTCAGTTAATGCTGTACAGTGAAATAATCGCTATTTGTTCTGAGATCCACACAAAACACATAAATACAGTCCGTACCGCGCAGTAAACACACTCCGTCTCAGTTATACAAACCAGTCAGTTAACGCTGTACAGTGAAATAATCGCTGTTTGTTCTGAGATCCACACAAAACACATAAATACAGTCCGTACCGCGCAGTTAACACACTCCGTCTCAGTTATACAAACCAGTCAGTTAACGCTGTACAGTGAAATAATCGCTATTTGTTCTGAGATCCACACAAAACACATAAATACAGTCCGTACCGCGCAGTAAACACACTCCGTCTCAGTTATACAAACCAGTCAGTTAACGCTGTACAGTGAAATAATCGCTATTTGTTCTGAGATCCACACAAAACACATAAATACAGTCCGTACCGCGCAGTAAACACACTCCGTCTCAGTTATACAAACCAGTCAGTTAACGCTGTACAGTGAAATAATCGCTATTTGTTCTGAGATCCACACAAAACACATAAATACAGTCCGTACCGCGCAGTAAACACTCCGTCTCAGTTATACAAACCAGTCAGTTAATGTTGTACAGTGAAATAATCGCTGTTTGTTCTGAGATCCACACAAAACACATAAATACAGTCCGTACCGCGCAGTAAACACACTCCGTCTCAGTTATACAAACCAGTCAGTTAATGTTGTACAGTGAAATAATCGCTGTTTGTTCTGAGATCCACACAAAACACATAAATACAGTCCGTACCGCGCAGTAAACACACTCCGTCTCAGTTATACAAACCAGTCAGTTAACGCTGTACAGTGAAATAATCGCTGTTTGTTCTGAGATCCACACAAAACACATAAATACAGTCCGTACCGCGCAGTAAACACACTCCGTCTCAGTTATACAAACCAGTCAGTTAATGTTGTACAGTGAAATAATCGCTGTTTGTTCTGAGATCCACACAAAACACATAAATACAGTCCGTACCGCGCAGTAAACACACTCCGTCTCAGTTATACAAACCAGTCAGTTAATGCTGTACAGTGAAATAATCGCTGTTTGTTCTGAGATCCACACAAAACACATAAATACAGTCCGTACCGCGCAGTAAACACACTCCGTCTCAGTTATACAAACCAGTCAGTTAACGCTGTACAGTGAAATAATCGCTGTTTGTTCTGAGATCCACACAAAACACATAAATACAGTCCGTACCGCGCAGTAAACACACTCCGTCTCAGTTATACAAACCAGTCAGTTAACGCTGTACAGTGAAATAATCGCTGTTTGTTCTGAGATCCACACAAAACACATAAATACAGTCCGTACCGCGCAGTAAACACACTCCGTCTCAGTTATACAAACCAGTCAGTTAATGCTGTACAGTGAAATAATCGCTGTTTGTTCTGAGATCCACACAAAACACATAAATACAGTCCGTACCGCGCAGTAAACACACTCCGTCTCAGTTATACAAACCAGTCAGTTAATGCTGTACAGTGAAATAATCGCTGTTTGTTCTGAGATCCACACAAAACACATAAATACAGTCCGTACCGCGCAGTAAACACACTCCGTCTCAGTTATACAAACCAGTCAGTTAATGCTGTACAGTGAAATAATCGCTGTTTGTTCTGAGATCCACACAAAACACATAAATACAGTCCGTACCGCGCAGTAAACACACTCCGTCTCAGTTATACAAACCAGTCAGTTAATGCTGTACAGTGAAATAATCGCTGTTTGTTCTGAGATCCACACAAAACACATAAATACACTGTGTGGGCAGAACGTAGAATTGTTGAATGTTAAGACATCTCATGTTTGAACTCAGCACTGTAATGGTAGAGTAGAATTAACGTATTATTTGTGCAGTGACGAGTGGAGTCAGTTGTTCCACATTACGCAGAATTTCGTGTCAGTTGTTTGCTGACAGTTTAACCTGTCTAAGCAGTGCCACAGTGACAGTGTGTGTCAGGCCAGTAGCCAGACCATGAACACAGTGGTACAGCAGCTTCTATTATGAGTGCATATATGTACATATATTTATATATGTATATAATGCTCTACTGTACATATACTGTGTGTATGTATTATGTATGCATAAACGTAAAACGTGCCTTTGTCAGGACCACAAAATCAACACTGTAATTACACAATGCGCTCTATAGCACTGCCAAAACACCTTGCATATAACTAACTAACTAACTAACTAACTCCATGTAGCAGAGTCCTTCTTGAGAAGCTAACAGGTCGTCAGCTAGTCAAGAAATTCCCCTCGTTTTATGGAACCCGAAGGTTCATTACCGCACACACAACAGCCCACCACCTGTCCCTATCCTAAGCCATATCAATCCAGTCCATGCCCCCCACATCCCACTTCTTGAAGATCCGTTTTAATAGTATCCTCCCATCTACGCCTGGGTCTTCCAAGTGGTCTCCTTCCCTCAGGTCTCCCCACCAAAACCCTGTATGCACCTCTACCCTCACATACACACACATTTTTTGAAAATGAGTTGTTTCCAACCGTGGTGGTTCGACAGAGGCAACACGTGGATGCAGTACGGTGTGGCAAGTTTTTTGGCGGGCTGATCAGCAAGTTTGTATTTGATATTTTGCAAATTCCCAGTGGGTGCATCGAGATTTGTAGGGGGTGTATTGCACCGACTTTCACCCCTCTGGCTATGGGCCTGGTGTGTGCATCTGTGTGCCCCATGTAACAACATTCCACCGTAACTTCATACCGGTTTGTTTCCCACTGAGCGCTGCAGGCTGCATTTCTTAGTTCACAGGTCTTCTGTTGACTTCTTCAGTCACTACAGACACTCGCCGACTTACTCATCAGTTACGTTCCGGTAGGTCTGACATAAGTCGAATTTTGCAAATTTGGTATACATATGGTCAGTTGTATATGCATATGGTCAGTTGTATATGCATATGGTCAGTTGTATATGCATATGGTCAGTTGTATATGCATATGGTCAGTTGTATATGCATATGGTCAGTTGTATATGCATATGGTCAGTTGTATATGCATATGGTCAGTTGTATATGCATATGGTCAGTTGTATATGCATATGGTCAGTTGTATATGCATATGGTCAGTTGTATATGCATATGGTCAGTTGTATATGCATATGGTCAGTTGTATATGCATATGGTCAGTTGTATATGCATATGGTCAGTTGTATATGCATATGGTCAGTTGTATATGCATATGGTCAGTTGTATATGCATATGGTCAGTTGTATATGCATATGGTCAGTTGTATATGCATATGGTCAGTTGTATATGCATATGGTCAGTTGTATATGCATATGGTCAGTTGTATATGCATATGGTCAGTTGTATATACATATGGTCAGTTGTATATACATATGGTCAGTTCTATATACATATGGTCAGTTCTATATGCATATGGTCAGTTGTATATGCATATGGTCAGTTGTATATGCATATGGTCAGTTGTATATGCATATGGTCAGTTGTATATACATATGGTCAGTTGTATATACATATGGTCAGTTGTATATGCCTAACAAGGTAGTCCAGTTGAAATCTAAACCCCAACACACTGGAATCTGATCGGCCGCAGCATGACCACCCCACCACTTGCGTTATCGCCCAGCAGTATTCTTCCGCTACCTTCGTTTCATTGCGCCTTTATTCCTCAAGCAGAAATTCTGCGCTCATTAAAAAAATGTTCTTATTTCCATTTTTTAAATCGCATAACTTGAAATTGCACAAGTCAGGGATTGTTCGTAAATATTATTCCAAATTGTAAATACAAACTGCAGAATGCTGCGGGCTCCTTCTTCAAGAACAATGATATTCTACGTGTTTGTGTCACTGCGTCGAGACGCCACACCACCGTTGTGTCTCGTCGCAAAATTCCGAAACGTGACTATTACCTGTCTGCCAGTCCGTCCGTCCACATGGAACATCTCGGCTCCCACTAGACCGATTTTCATGAAATTTGATATTTGAGGATTTTTCTAAAGTCTCTCGCGATGATTCAAGTTCCGTTAAAATCACACAACAATAACGGTACTTTACATGAAGACCTATGTACATTTATGATAATATCTCGCTGAATTCTTCTTAGAATGAGAAATGTTTCAGATAAAAGTTGTAGAGAAAATCAAAACACACATTTTATGTTCCAATAACATTTTTCCGAAAACCGTACCGTTTATGAGATAATGTGGAAAAATATGGTACAGCCAGAAAGGCCACAGATGACAATATAATACGGCGCATGCGCTTTGCATGCAGGGTAACTAAAGCTGCTGAAAACATACGCATAATGTTTAATAATTATTGCTTTTCCACGGCAACAATGGTTACGCGAACGCGCCTCATCTTTACGTTTACGTAAGCTGCCTCTCTTGTGATCACCTTGAACCATCGCATGGCCACAAAGAGCTGCCAGACCGCTGAACCTAAGAGGCACCTCTGACATCACAAGATAGCAACTCGCTGCTAATAAACACACTGAAGTTTCCTCAAATGTTGCTAATGTCCTTCTTTGGTTATCGTGTAGGTCAGAAGCATGTTTATAAATAAAGATATATATAATTGTGCGTAAGATATATATAATAACAAATGTACGGTACAAGTAACATAAAATTCGTCTGTGTTTAACTGGGAGCCGTGACAGGGTAGGCAGTACAGCGGCTAGCTACAGGCGTCACAGACCGGACTTCAAATCCCGGTCAGAGACGTCCTCATCTACAACCACGTCAACACCGGCCCTGCCGGGAGTAAAGCGTCCGGAGCCTGACGTTGAGGACTCACTTCCATCTAGCGCCTTGCTGAGACTGAGTAGAGCCATACCTCTACTCCCCCATATGCCTTCATGACATGTACGGGACTTCACCTTTTACGTGTGTTCAATTAAGCACCACGCCATGAAGTATGGGGGATTGGGAGTACAGCTCCATGCATTTATCCTCAGAACTACGTGCAGGACAGTGGTTAGTTGAAGCTCCGGCCGCTTTTCCACCGCTACCCATAGGCTATGTAAGATTATTGACTGGTGCAGATGATGAAGTGGCCCTGTAGCATGTCTCAGGGAGCAATTTGTGACAGGTGCGGCAGGTCAAAGCAAAACACTGACCTTGCGCGTAGACGCAAGGTCTACTAACTGCCTAATCGCACTGTTTCATTTTCATAGTTGTTACTAGCACTTATAAAAAAATGAGCAAACATTGCATACAGGTTTGTCTGTCTGTCTGTCTGTGACGTGTTTAAAATCTCGAAGTTCTGTTCGACATTTCTTGTTACATTTACGGGAAGCGTAACCATAACGAAATTCACAGGCAAGTCAGATAAAGATTCCGGTCTTCTGCAATGTGACACTGTGTCGTTGGGTTCGTAATTCCCGACGTTTCGAACGCACTACGAGATTTCGAAACGTCGGGAACCATTAACCCAACGACACTATCACATTTCAGAAAACCTTAATCCTCTGAACCACCGCTGTGAGAGCCTCAAATCTCGCAGGTCGGATAAGGTTGATACTTTGGTCTTCTCCTCCTCCTTCTCCTCCTCCTCCTTCTCCTCCTCCTCCTTCTCCTTCTCCTCTTCTTCTCCTCTTCCTTCTCCTCTTCATTCTCCTCTTTTTTCTCCTCCTTCTCCTATTCCTTCTCCTCTTCCTTCTCCTCTTCCTTCTCCTCCTTCTCCTCCTCGTTCTTGTCTCCCGCACTTAACAATTGAGTGCTATGCTCACAAGTTTTAAAACTGATGTTACCATCCGCTTCAGGGTCTTCCCACGTCTCTGTGTCCGGTTAAAATATAAACGTTTGACAGTCTGTTACCTTTTGTCCCGTCTAAAAGTTGTTCTATCCCCATAACCTGCACTGAAGATCCAGGGGGCAGTAGATGTATAACTGTACTCTTTCTTTAACCTTGGCGCTAGATGGGAGTGGGTGGTTAACGTCACCCCGCGAACAATTTACCCCTGGGAAAAACCCGGTACCCGCTGTAGCCAAATGTTTTTATTTATTTATTTATTTATTCATTTATTCATTCATTCATTCATTCCTGCTTTATTCTCCGTTTGCAGTAGACATCTAGCCTTCATTTCGCGCTCTGTTCATGTCATAAAGTTTCTCCTAGCAATTAGCTAACCAATTTAACATTTCCAGCTGTCTTTTGTTTGCGAACTCACACACAGGAAGCGCGCCAGCTTGTGTTCCGGAAAATTATGACTAAATTATACTGTGACTGTGTGCATTATGACTAAATTATACTGTGGCTGTGTGCATTATGACTAAAATATAATGTAGCTGTGTGCATTATGACTAAATTATACTGTGGCTTTGTGCATTATGACTAAAATATAATGTGGCTGTGTGCATTATGACTAAAATATAATGTAGCTGTGTGCATTATGACTAAATTATACTGTGGCTGTGTGCATTATGACTAAAATATAATGTAGCTGTGTGCATTATGACTAAATTATACTGTGGCTGTGTGCATTATGACTAAAATATAATGTAGCTGTGTGCATTATGACTAAATTATTCTGTGGCTGTGTGCATTATGACTAAATTATTCTGTGGCTGTGTGCATTATGACTAAATTATTCTGTGGCTGTGTGCATTATGACTAAATTATACTGTGGCTGTGTGCATTATGACTTCATGCAGTCTGGCAGGTGGTTATCAACTTATCGGAGGAACTGGGTGCCTCCGTCTTCAGTGTAGCAGACCAGACTGCACGGTGTCAATTCAGAAGGCCTCATCAAAAACGAAATAACCACCGTCAAAACATCAAGCCTGCTGCTCTGAACGGAGTTCGTAATCTTCACTGCCTGTCTGTCCACATGTTTCGACGTATTTCCATGAAATTTAGTACTTGGTGTCCACACTTAAGTCATCGGTCAAGTGTGATTGCAGTCTCACATAACGCCTACAGTACTCACGGTCAAATTGATGCATTGTACGTAACTTAAGGTTGTACACCAGGCCATGAAGACGTAGTTGAGATCTTCTCTCTTCTGGGATGTTATACAGCGTTGATCGTAGTTACCGACGTTTCTTCTTTGTCTGCTTGACCCTTGTAATGGGACCGATAGGTTGCCCCGAAACGTCGATAACTACCGATCAACGCTGCGTAACATCCCACAAGAATGAAGATTTCAGATTGCAAAGTTTCATAATGTTAGAGCAGGTGGTACATATACTTACCACTGCGGTTTAAGGAGTTCCGTACTTTCATTTGAAACGTTCTTGTTTGTGATTTATAAGGCGGGGTAGCTCAGTCAGCGACGGTTTGACGACCGAGTTCCGACTGTCGTAATACGGGCTTTATGTCTACCGCGACTGTGGACCGTGATATGAGATTTTCAGCACAGGGTGAAGAAGCGATGTTGTGAAATGCACGTCCTGTTCTGCGTGCCGCGCTTTATCTGGTCTGTGTGTTGTGGCATCAAGACGAGTCATAAAGAGCGTTGTGCGACTGCGCAGTGCGGACTTAGCTGTTTGGCAACAGTACAATACACAGTGCTGGGCCAGCCACGAGTTAGAGCGAGTATCGTGTAATTATTAGTAAATTATAACTAACTAACTAACTAACTAACTCCATGTAGCACAGTCCTTCTGAGAAGCTAGCAGGTCCTCAGCTAGTCAAGAAATTCCCCGCGTTTTATGGAACCCGAAGGTTCATTACCGCACTCACAACAGCCCGCCACCTGTCCCTATCCTGAGCCATATCAATCCAGTCCATGCCCTCCCATCCCACTTCTTGAAGATCCATTTTAATATTATCCTCCCATCTACGCCTGGGTCTTCCAAGTGGTCTCCTTCCCTCAGGTCTCCCCACCAAAATCCTGTATGCACCTCTCCCCTCCCCCATACGTGCTACATGCCACGCCCACCTCATTCTTCTTGATTTGATCCCCCCGAATAATATTTAGTGATCAGTTCAGATCATTAAGTTCCTCGTTATGCAGTCTTCTCCACTCCCCTGTTACCTCGTCCCTCTTAGGCCCAAATATCCTCCTCAGCACCCTATTCTCGAAAGCCCTCAGCCTATGTTCCTCCCTCAGTGTGAGAGACCAAGTTTCACACCCATACAAAACAACAGGCAAAATTATAGTTCTGTATATCTTAATGTTTGTATTAGATGTGCATATATAGCAAGTCTGTGATTGCTGCTGGCGGGTGTGACATTTGGTGACTGACACGTGACACGCAGTCGCTGGTATTCCCCAGCGTTGCGGAAGCTGCAATTGCTTGTCGACCCACGTCCATGTCACGGACTGTTAAGTTGATTAACGCCGGTCGACAGTAATTGCAGGCTTCCTTATCACTCGGGTCACATAGAGGTTCGTGGAAGCTGGAATTACGCAGATTGTTTGTTCGTGGATTTTCCGCGAGATAGAAGAACTTATTCTACGATACGAACACTGATGTTGGCACGTTTCTGTTGTGTGACACTGTCTTTCACACCAGTTGCAAATGCGTCCTTCTCCAATGTACGTAGATTAGCCTCTTTCAGAGCTGGTTTATTGCGGGAGACAAAGTTCGCCTTAGTTTCGCCACCATCCTTTGTCGTGAATTCCAGGAGCTCCTCGCTTGTATCCGCCGTAAACAACGTCAGAACACGCTGACACGTAACAGGAAGTCACAGACGTCGTTGCAAAATACCCCCACAATAGCACCGTCGATAAAGTAAAATCAACCCGCAAAAGAGTGAATCCCACACACGGCATGTCACGTGTTACCCCTCTCTAAGTCCCCGCATAAGGACTATCGCCACAACGAATGTCAACTAGTGTGTTTGTTATATTTATGGCTGATGTTGCATTGTAAACCATCCGGTCGAGGTTAATTCCTGTACACAGCGCCATGTATCGCCGTGCCACCTCATGACGTCAGCAGTTGCCAGGTAACTGCGTGTCGGCGTGTTCAAATTCGGTGTTGCTCCTGCCTACGCACTGTGATGGTATGCTGTCGATTTCCAGCTATCAATACTTGTTTGTTGTTTGTCCCTGTCGCTCCAACGCGGAGCATAGGGGCCTCCTTTCGGAGGTTTCTATGGTCATGTGCGTTGATGTAGTGAGTGACCAGCCCACTGACCGCACAAGTTCTACTCAATCCTGATGTGACTGCCAGAGCCATCTGGCAGGCAGTCTGGAGACTTGGCCGCTGAATTTTGCTTACTAGTTCTATTCATGCCCGTAAGGTTCTTTTACGGCATGGGACCGACGGTTTTACTTCCCCTCCGAAGGAAGTGATGCTCCGGATTTTTATCGCCCTTAAAAATCCATCGCCCTCGGTCGGGATTGAACCCGCGAACCTTGGGTCCAGTGGCCAGCACGCTAACCACTAGTCCACCGAGGGCGACAGCTATTAATACTTACTGCTTCATAATTGACTAATTCCGTCTGATCTCCTGAAATGTTTCACGGCAACACACAAAAACTGAGGAACTGCACAACGACTGACTGTCATTACGATCTGTTTACCCAAATTGCACGTCTAAACCAGGTCATGCGCAAACGAACATTCTTTTGTTTCAATGCAGCATCGGGCACTTTACATGAAGACCTACGTACGTTTTATTGTTGCCGGCGACATAAATTTACCATAAAAGCATTGTTGTGTAACACTCAGTTTTTTATGCAGTTGACGGTGACATATAGCGCAACATACACAGGGTGCATTGTTGTGTTTCCACTGCAACAATGGTTTCGCGAACGCGCCAAAATGTTACGTTATACGTGCATAGCATTTGTTATAACTGAGGCGGTGTGTGTTTACTGCGCGGTACGGACTGAATCTTTATATACAAACTGGAACAGAATAACACAGACAGAATTTCAGGATTGGTTGAGGGCACCAAAATAGTGATTTTGAGATAAGGAACGAATGTCCGGAAACTCCTTTTTTCGACGCAGTGGAGCGTCGAAGTTGCGCCAGGGTAAGTACGATAACCGACGGATGTCTGGCGCGACGCTGACGCTCCAAATACGTCGAAGGCGTTTCCGGACGTAAACTCCTTATCTCAAAGTCCTTACTTCGGCCCCCTTTGTCAGTCTTACTCTGTTGCACTATGTATAACTCAAGTTAAGCTGCAGAATGTGTCTGCATTTCTGTCATCGTGGGGTCAAAATGTGGACTCCGAACATACAGGGTGTGACAAGTGTTGTGGGGCAGATTTGTGCATACTAATATGCTGTAGTGCATTTTGTCGCGATGTAATTACAGTGCGGAAGTTGTTTCCTCTAACGCATAAATAAGAATGGTGAAGGTAATGCTGCACCACGTTTTGAAGACGCAGCTGGGAAAGGAGGTATATCTCCACGAATTCTTAACTTCAGTACTGAGCGGAGTTTCGCACTCCGGTCGCTTTATCCCCAGTACCCATTGGATGGGAGACTAGGATGGGCCTGGAGCCGGTCTGGACGCTGTGGGGGACAGATAAAATGTCCTTGCCGGTAACCGAACATGGGTCGTTCAGGTCGTAGCTAAGTCACTCAGTATACTGACTGAGCTACTCCAGTTGTGAACAAACGGCAGGTGGCTTTTTGCAGCACCGTGTAGCATAGCTGCGATATGCATCACTTGTTATGGTTACTGAGCGGAAATTTATGGCATAAGGAAAATGTAAATAGTGACGTATTGTTGTGCAGCTGTGATTGGGCAGAGTGGGGAGCGCAGCAGACAGTCAGCTGGAGGGGGAAAGCGTATAAAACGGACGCCGGTGAACGAAGTGCAAATTTGCAATCAGCGACGAAGTCAGACTGCAATGGAGAGCTTGAGAGTGAGGTAAGCGAACTACAGCGGACTGTGTGGTAAGGTGAACGCAGAGAAATGGTGACCAAAATTGTATAACTGTTCTTGTTTTTATCGGAAGCCAGAATAGCTCAGTCAGTACAGTGTCTAGGGTACGGACTGGATGTCCGAGGAATCTTTGTTCGAGTCCCGAAAGGGGCAAGACATCTGTCTTATCGGAAGTTTCCAGACCCGTTCGATGGGTACTGAGGGCTCCTTCGCCGGAGGTAAAGCGGTCTGGGCGTGAAGCTGAGAACTGAACTTCATCTATTGCCGAAATTAAGAGTGAGCGGAGATAACACGTAACTGTGACGTCACATTTTGCGTCCATACTTAGAATCGGTATGTTAGAATATATTATAGCAAGATTCATATACAGGGTCCTTACTGTATCTTACAACTATAAACAAACCGACCGGACGTGGTAAGGTATAGTTCTGATATTAAGGCTGCGGTGCTTCCGTAGCATCTGCTGCGGGGCCCTTAAATAAGAATAACAGTATGTCCGGTCTACTCGCAGCATTCTGGTGGCTGTCCTGTGCCTGGTGGCCGGGACGCCCATCCCTGAAGATGACAACCGCCTCATCTCGTTCGCCGTCACGACGCCAGCGCCCACCACGTCTCTGCAGGAGCTGCACCGTCATGCACGAGAACATCAGCACCGTGTGCCAGAGCATGATTCCTGCACACCAAGGCGCGCAGGCGCAGGACTCGTCCGCGCCTTACAAGGTCAACGTGTCCGCGACGACTGTAGAGCCCGGGGGAGTCGTGTCAGGTAACAAACGTCGTGAAATTGCCAAGAGCCGATCCCCCACCCAAGGCGTTATCTCAGATATAAAAATTATTCACTGTTTCAAAGTTAATGCTGACAATATTAATTTCAGTTCAGTTTTCCGGTCTGAGCGATGAGCAGTTTAGGGGCCTCTATGTCCAAGCCCGCACAGAGCAGAACGAGCCGGTGGGACGATTCCTGCCATCTGTCGACGAACACGTGAGGCTGTCCAGCTGTGGCAGAGGACAAGACGTAAGTTACCCACTTACCATTAACTCTTTAAAGCACAGCGGTAACTATATATACCACCAACTTCAACATCCAAGCGTTGTCCAGTTTGCTCGCTGCGTGAATTTCTGTGTGCTCCTGTGGTTGTCACAGCAGTTCCTTCCTTTCGACAGGACAAAGCAGTTTGCTATTTACAATGCAGACCTAGCATATTGTTTGTGACGTATGAACTTAATTGTACGTGAAATTAATTAGGTTCTATCCGACAAATGTACACATTTATTTTCTATTATTCAATACATATACAGGGCATAACAAAAGAATGGTGCGGTTTCAAAAGTGAATAAAAAATGTATTTCTCACCTTACACGGGCACAACATACACCGTCAGCGGCGGCAACTGTCCAAGTTTCTCATTTGGTAATTACAATCCTTCAATGTGTGCACCCTGGGTCACACGACACACATCCACACGGTAATCAAACTCATCCCAGACCCGGTGTAGCATGTCCGCTGTAATGGCCTGCAGTGCATGCGTTATCCGATCACGAATTTCATGGATGGACGTGGGCAATGGTGGTACATAAACGCTGTCTTTAACGAACCCCCAAAGAAAGAAATCGCACGGTGTAAGATCTGGCGAACGGGGTGGCCAAGGGAGAAGTTTCTTGTCACCTCAAAACGGAGCACACAGAAAGCCTTCTCCTGCTGCAACGCCATCTTTGAAACTGGCCCCGCGGCCACGCAGTAAGCATGAGAAGCGAACTGCTGGTAGCGCATGAGAAACTTGGACAGTTGCCGCCGCTGACGGTGTATGTTGTGCCCGTGTAATGTGAGACATAAATTTTTTATTCACTTTTGAAACCGCACCATTCTTTTGTGTATACCCTGTACTTCATTGAAGATGGTCCAACATGTTTCGAACCTTATATCAGGTTCATCTTCAGGGACATCTGTTTTAAATTACACCAGCCCTTCTTCAAAGGTACATGTTTGGTTATACACTTTAAAATGTTGTATTTGTTGTCTTGTGGTTACTGAAATTAATGTTAAAATACTTAAGTTAAAGACAGTAATTTAAAACAGATGTCCCTGAAGATGAACCTCATATAAGGTTCGAAACATGTTGGACCATCTTCAATGAAATATATGTATTGAATAATAGAAAATAAAATTGTACATTTGTCGGATAGAACCAAAATAATAAAAAAATGTACGGTACGAATAACATAAAATTTATGTAAACGTAATAACACCAATAGATGCACATAGTAAATACATATACAGCGTGTATTATAAGCCGCTACATGTTTCGACACACCTTTGTCATCATCACGGGGTTCATAGCAAATGTGTACAGGAACTTTGCATCCAAAATATCACACATTAGAAGTTCAAAAGACACAAATTCATAATCATAGTTCGTAAAACATATTTTGAACTTCTAATGTGTGATATTTTGGATGCAAAGTTCCTGTACACATTTGCTATTAACCCCCTGATGATGACAAAGGTGTGTCGAAACATGTAGCGGCTTATAATACACGCTGTGTATGTATTTACTATGTGCATTTATTGGTGTTATTACGTTTATGACAAATGTACGATGTATATAATGTAAAATTTGAATTTTATTTATTACTTAGATCAACTTAGGTTCCAGTAGGACTGTGCTATGGCTCAGGCGGTTAATCGCTGTCATCTTACCCCGGAGACTGAGGTTCAATCCCAGGTCAATGGACAAAGTGGCAATGTGACAGGTTTCTTTCCCAGTACTTCGGTATTTCCGTTTCAATATCATTCCGCCATTGCTCCATACTCATTCCCTCATCTGTTGCCGAAGCTGTGTGATGTCCGCGATTTATAGCGTCGTTAAACAACCAACACACGCACAATCTACTCGTTATGCATATGTCGGCCGGTTACCTTCTAGTCAATATCAATTCTGTTCACAGAACGCAATCAGCTACATCAGCTATCAGCCGATATCGCAGTTCGAGTTTCAGTGGCTCGCACCTGATGAGCCAACTACTGTGACATTCAGGTGAGTCCAGACACTGTACTCCTTCCATTGCTGCAACCAGAAACACTGTGACACATCACAGGCGTCCCTTTTATCGCGTCTCTGAACACGGCAGCTGTCACGGGATGTCCCGGTGTCTGCAGGCCTTCTGTGCGATAAAGCTGCCGTGCTCGGCGACTCAATAAAAGGGACACTCTTCGTA
This sequence comes from Reticulitermes speratus, assembly GCA_021186555.1. Taxonomy (NCBI): domain Eukaryota; kingdom Metazoa; phylum Arthropoda; class Insecta; order Blattodea; family Rhinotermitidae; genus Reticulitermes; species Reticulitermes speratus. The sequence continues at coordinate 1,574,216 of JAJKFL010000427.1, forward strand.
TGTTAATTAAACAGCGTAACCACAAACTTAACAACCGAAGAAAGTCGTAAACGTTTCTTTATGTAGTCTTTTAAAGCCCGGTGGTTACTATATGTACCACCAGGTTTAACATTCAACAATTCTACGTTCTGCCCACTTAGTGTATTTATGTGTTTTGTGTGGATCTCAGAACAAACAGCGATTATTTCACTGTACAGCATTAACTGACTGGTTTGTATAACTGAGACGGAGTGTGTTTACTGCGCGGTACGGACTGTATTTATGTGTTTTGTGTGGATCTCAGAACAAACAGCGATTATTTCACTGTACAGCATTAACTGACTGGTTTGTATAACTGAGACGGAGTGTGTTTACTGCGCGGTACGGACTGTATTTATGTGTTTTGTGTGGATCGCAGAACAAACAGCGATTATTTCACTGTACAACATTAACTGACTGGTTTGTATAACTGAGACGGAGTGTGTTTACTGCGCGGTACGGACTGTATTTATGTGTTTTGTGTGGATCTCAGAACAAACAGCGATTATTTCACTGTACAACATTAACTGACTGGTTTGTATAACTGAGACGGAGTGTGTTTACTGCGCGGTACGGACTGCATTTATGTGTTTTGTGTGGATCTCAGAACAAACAGCGATTATTTCACTGTACAACATTAACTGATTGGTTTGTATAACTGAGACGGAGTGTGTTTACTGCGCGGTACGGACTGTACAGCATTAACTGACTGGTTTGTATAACTGAGACGAAGTGTGTATTTACTGCGCGTACGACTGTACAGCATTAACTGACTGGTTTGTATAACTGAGACGGAGTGTGTTTACTGCGCGGTACGGACTGTACAGCATTAACTGACTGGTTTGTGTAACTGAGACGGAGTGTGTTTACTGCGCGGTACGGACTGTACAGCATTAACTGACTGGTTTGTATAACTGAGACGGAGTGTTTACTGCGCGGTACGGACTGTACAGCATTAACTGACTGGTTTGTATAACTGAGACGAGTGTGTTTACTGCGCGGTACGGACTGTACAGCATTAACTGACTGGTTTGTGTAACTGAGACGGAGTGTGTTTACTGCACGGTACGGACTGGGTCTTTATATAAAAATGGGGTTAATCTTCGAGTGTGAAGGATTCAGGTAGGAACTGAAGCTTGCCAAACATCAGACTAAGCCCTATAATAGGATTCCCAAACACAGCCGATTTCAACTGTTGCAATTCTGTGCAGCCACGACCGATCCATTTAGCAGTCAATATTTGTAAATGTCTTGTTTAGCAGACCAACAGGTTGGCAGCCCAAGAACGTGTGACCTCGCAGATAAAATGCAGTTTTATCTAAAGCTACAAGCAACTTGTACGTATGAAGTTGCTAGACAAGTTGAAACTCGACTCGTCCAGTCTGTAATTATCAGCTGCAATGTTCAAACTTAACCTCTCTGTGTGTCTGCATTGGACTCGCATGTGCCCGCGGAAGTAGCACACTTAAACGTTAATTGTGTTCACATACTACTCGAATTGATGTGTTTGTTGTGTACAAATTGTAACTGCTTTCAAGTCTAATTTTTGAAACTGGTTTCTGCACCGCAAGTGCGTTTCTGAACATGTACTTCTTTTTTCAGGACAACAATTGTGGAAAGTTTCTCGAAATTCTGGGTTGGAGTCAAGTCTGATGCCGTGATCGTAGTGGTAAGTTGTACCGCATGTGAGTGTGTTAGGGGAATCCCCGTCAACAGTACCCCGTTTTTTCCGGTAACAATAATGTATTATGAACGATTACTTATGTTGGAGGCGTAACATAAAATTCTGCAAGACAAAGTTAGGTAAAGTACAAAATAATATAGTGCATTACAGGACAAACTGAGCTACAGCTCCATCCTTTCTTGACATAACTGTTATTTGGGACAGCCCATCTGCATTTCACCGTGACTCTTGGTCGGTGTAAAGTCAGCATATTATACTGTATTCTGTATTATATAACTTGAAGTCACTGCCACTAGATCACTGTATTCTGTATTATATGACTTGAAGTCACTGCCACTAGATCACTGTATTCTGTATTATATGACTTGAAGTCACTGCCACTAGATCACTGTATTCTGTATTATATGACTTGAAGTCACTGCCACTAGATCACTGTATTCTGTATTATATGAACTTGAAGTCACTGCCACTAGATCACTGTATTCTGTATTATATGACTTGAAGTCACTGCCACTAGATCACTGTATTCTGTATTATATGACTTGAAGTCACTGCCACTAGATCACTGTATTCTGTATTATATAACTTGAAGTCACTGCCACTAGATCACTGTATTCTGTATTATATGACTTGAAGTCACTGCCACTAGATCACTGTATTCTGTATTATATGACTTGAAGTCACTGCCACTAGATCACTGTATTCTGTATTATATAACTTGAAGTCACTGCCACTAGATCACTGTATTCTGTATTATATGACTTGAAGTCACTGCCACTAGATCACTGTATTCTGTATTATATGACTTGAAGTCACTGCCACTAGATCACTGTATTCTGTATTATATGACTTGAAGTCACTGCCACTAGATCACTGTATTCTGTATTATATAACTTGAAGTCACTGCCACTAGATCACTGTATTCTGTATTATATGACTTGAAGTCACTGCCACTAGATCACTGTATTCTGTATTATATGACTTGAAGTCACTGCCACTAGATCACTGTATTCTGTATTATATGACTTGAAGTCACTGCCACTAGATCACTGTATTCTGTATTATATGACTTGAAGTCACTGCCACTAGATCACTGTATTCTGTATTATATAACTTGAAGTCACTGCCACTAGATCACTGTATTCTGTATTATATGATTTGAAGTCACTGCCACTAGATCACTGTATTCTGTATTATATAACTTGAAGTCACTGCCACTAGATCATTGTATTCTGTATTATATGACTTTAAGTCACTGCCACTAGATCACTGTATTCTGTATTATATAACTTAAGTCACTGCCACTAGATCACTGTATTCTGTATTATATAACTTGAAGTCACTGCCACTAGATCACTGTATTCTGTATTATATAACTTGAAGTCACTGCCACTAGATCACTGTATTCTGTATTATATAACTTGAAGTCACTGCCACTAGATCACTGTATTCTGTATTATATAACTTGAAGTCACTGCCACTAGATCACTGTATTCTGTATTATATGATTTGAAGTCACTGCCACTAGATCACTGTATTCTGTATTATATAACTTGAAGTCACTGCCACTAGATCATTGTATTCTGTATTATATGACTTTAAGTCACTGCCACTAGATCACTGTATTCTGTGTTATATAACTTGAAGTCACTGCCACTAGATCACTGTATTCTGTGTTATATCACTTGAAGTCACTGCCACTAGATCACTGTGCTGTTTGTTTATTTGCAGGCCTGAATCAAGATGCTTTGACAGGCGAGAGGATCCACATATCAGCGCGCTCTGTCTTGTGAGTGGTGTGTGTAGCAGAATAAGTCACTGTAACACGTGTCACACTTTGTATACTGTTTTACGAAATTGAAGCATTCCATTTTATCACTGTTTTATATGCATGTGTTTATGGTTACTTTCTGTGTTAGCTTTAAATGTACCAGTAAAGGTAAAGGTAAAGCTATCCCTGTACAGACCTCGACAGACCCTTAGGGTTCCAGGAGGTAGAGGCTCCCAGATTTCTAGACAATCGACACATGAAGGTGGTAAGGTTGTCAGCCCTATGCACCGACCGCCTTTACCCCCAGAAAATATTCCTGGTACTCATTTCTGTTAGAGGCTGAGTCGACCCCAAGGCCATAGTGCGACCGAAAGGATTATGTCAATGAAAAATTCCAATTACACCATCGGGAATCGAACCCGCGACCTTCTGGCTTGTAGCGCAGTGCCTCAACCAAATTAAATGCACCAGTATGTATGTTTAAATAGCTACATGCAGAGGATAATTTGCATGGTGTAAAATGCAGACCTGCAGATTGTGCGCGCATTTTATATCCTCAGAGTAGACAAACAGGTTACAAGGCAATGACCTGTGCTGCTGTTGTGACGCTGTTCGTAGCTGCAAGTGTCCGTAGACACACTGGTAAATTATGTTAGGTAACTGGTCGCGCGGTCTAACGCGTGGGTCTACGGCCGCACGCTTACTGGGATTGCGGGTTCGAATCCCGCCTAGGGCATGGATGTCTGTCTGTTGTGAGTGTTGTGTGTTGTCAGGTAGAGGTCTCTGCGTCGGGCTGATCACTCGTACAGAGGAGTCCTACCGTGTGTGTGTGTGTCTGAGTGTGATAGTGAAGCCTTGAAAAATGAGGCGGCCTAGGCCCCCTAAGGGGCTGTCGAGCCATTGGGGAAAAATCAGCACTTTACTGACTGAGCCTGCAATATTTTCACTTTTTGTAACCCATTCGCCTTGTTACACGGGCATCAGCTGCACACAAGGCCTTCGACATTTGTCCGTTCATACAAAACTGCCTAACCCTGTTGCTAGGACCAGATGCCTATTTACGTGTCTGATGAAGCTACGTTTGTCTCGTATCAACGATCAGCACCGTACCGACAAAATCTCTGCACCTTCCGCAAAGCCAGTCCTGTCCTACTAAGATATCCACTTCGTTAGTCGACGGCGTTTAAATGTTCAATTCTTCCATTCGTGCTACAAGCACATTCTATTTTGGTCTCCGTAACTTAAGTTGTGGTTGGCAACACTGCTTGGCATCTGAAGTTCCTGCTTGATATGTTGGGTGAAGGGCCGTGTGTGTTGAGAACATGTGGATCACTTTTCTCCGCGCATTTTTATAAAGTGATACTGCGTTCTTCACGCTATAAAGCCCAGTGGTAACTATACACACCACCACTTTAGACATTTAACAGCAACATATTTTGTCCAGGCAGTGCATGTATATCGACATACGCCTTTTGTGCAGGGTCCTTGTCTTATCTGAGCAATACCGTTTGTCACTTCCTGTCGACTCTTATCGTATTAACGTGGCCTACTCAGTCGGGAAGTGACAAACTATATTTGTCAGATAAAGTAAGGAGCCCGTAACTGTAGCGTTAAAGCAACGAATATTGAGTATTATTTGTAATGGATACACAGTGTGTTGTCTGTGAGGTATGAATGTGATTTCACATGCTGTTCAGATCGTCTTGCTGCTGTAAGTTGTACACGTGTTATGATGCACAATACTGCGGGCTGAGTGACACGTGGTCATTGCGTACGCCTTGTGGGTAGGAAACTTCTCCGACAGTGGTGTGTTGCGGGACTGTCGCGTAAGAGACTGAAGCAACGTTAGTGGCGAGTGAGAAGCTGCTTATGAGGGATGATATGAAAACGGATAGTAGAGGAATATGTTTGAGATTGTCAACTGAATGCAACTGCGTCACGATGGCATTTGGAAGGTCCGGGATTCAGATACGGGCCGGATATTTGCGTGGTTTTCTAAAGTCTCTCCGGTCATACCGGAATGTTATGTCGTATCAAGCCACGACTCCTTCCACATCCTTTCCAGTTCATTCACAAGTCCTCCTACCATTTGTGTCTGCATTGTGCAGTCTGCTTTGCACCGAACTTGGAGACAACCGTTTGTAAACACGAACCGAGATCTGCGCTCTTCTGGGATATTACGCAGCGTTGAGTGGTAGTTCTGTACCGACGTTTCGGGACAACCTATAGGGTCCCAAGTTCTGTACCGACGTTTCGGGACAACCTATCGGGTCCCAAGTTCTGTACCTACGTTTCGGGACAACCTATCGGTCCCATGTTCTGTACTGACGTTTCGAGACAACCTATCGGTCCCATGTTCTGTACCGAAGTTTCGGGACAATCTATCGGTCCCATGTTCTGTACCGAGTTTTCGGGACAACCTATCGGTCCCATGTTCTATACCGAAGTTTCTGGACAACCTATCGTTCCCATGGTCTGTACCGACGTTTCGGGACAACCTATCAGTCCCGTATTCATGTACGGACGTTTCGGGACAACCTATCTGTCCCATCTTCAAGGGCCAAGAAGTCCAACCGATAGGTTGTCCCGAAACGTCAGTACAGAACTACACTTAACGCTGCGTAATGTCCCAGAAGAACGCGGATCTCATCTACATCGCGGCGGGACCCTGAAATCACGCAAATAGGAACTGACGTGTGTAATTGAAAGGAAGCAACTTCGTGCCAATGGCGAGACATTGCGTGCTGTGCGGTCAGGTGGTCTGCTGCTTACTGCGGTCTGGGGTGTGACGCCGTGTACTTTGGCAGGTTGGTACCGACGTTTTTGAGGTACCAGCTGACTTCATCTTCTCCTCTGAAAATGGAGGCAGCTGGTTCATCTGAAACATTGCCAACTATCTACCAAAAATACACGGCGTCACACCCAATAATACCGTAATTTAATACCCTCCTTTAGTCTGGTCTCTTCTATCTACTCACTTAGGTGTAGAGGGTTATTGTTACACGTGATCATACTCAATGACACATATAGACACTCGGTAGGATCCTCTGGACGAGGGATCGGCCCGTCGCAGAGACCTCTACCTGACAACACACAACACTCTCAAGAAACAGACATCCATGCCCCCGTGGGTATTCGAACCCGCAATCCCAGCAAGCCGCAGACCTACGCCTTAGACCGCACGGCACTAATTTCAAACTCACTGTCACCAAAACCCCAAATTGCCTATCTGTTTAATTCGTTAAGCGGTTACTAAGTGGGTCAGTGAGTGTACACATTGCCTACGACTTCTTACTTCCTTATTATTATTATTATATTATTATTATTATTATTATTATTATTATTATAGCCGATTTCGAATCACTTTTGTCACAGTCTGTACTGTGCTGATGTTATCCTGAGGCGAAAGAATTGGATGACGTCACAGAAAGAGGAGGGACTCCTGGATGCGTAGAAAGTCATTTTCTGTTTCAGTTGGCTGGCCCAAAGTGTGTCAGTACACGCGTGGTACAGGGTGTTCCAGAGTATCCCGCAAATAAACACACCCGTTATTCTCCACTGCGCGTGTTTGAGGAGACAGCACCTGTGCAGACGTCGTCTAGTCTATCTCAGTACTTCGCAATGAAGACTTGTAGGAAGAGAGGAGGGAAAGTTCCACGTATTCTTGACATCGGCATTAAACCAGCGCGGTTGCTCCGGTAAAAGGGCCAGTCTGGACGTTGTGGCGAGCATATACTGCCTGCTCGTTAATCACATTCACCAATGTCTGCATTTGTTGGTGAATGTGACAGATTGTAAGAATAATGCACGGAATGAATAATATTACATTTGCAAAACTTCCTGTACACGTCGGGAATCAAATTCCTGTCCAGCTTGTAGGCAGACTATTGCTTACGGCACGGCAGTATTTGTTTTTATTCATGACTGTAAGCAAATTCAGTAGAACCTCGGTTATCCGAACTTCGCTTAACCGAAACTCGGGTTAACCGAAACGTCTTTTTTTTTGTACGCGAGAAGATGTTATCTAAATTAAATTGTTGAAGAAAGCGAGGAGTCGTCACTCACCGACGTGTTGTGGATAAAGCGACATTGCAGCCGAAAAACGTTGTGGGAAAAAAAGTTCAAACTAAAATATCAGATATTTTTTTCGTATAAATTTGTAGTGTTGTATTGTATCTGTAAATATCGTACACTTTGTAGTGTTGTATTGTATCTGTAAATATCGTACACTTTGTAGTGTTGTATTGTATCTGTAAATATCGTACACTTTGTAGTGTTGTATTGTATCTGTAAATATCGTACACTTTGTAGTGTTGTATTGTATCTGTAAATATCGTACACTTTGTAGTGTTGTATTGTATCTGTAAATATCGTACACTTTGTAGTGTTGTATTGTATCTGTAAATATCGTACACTTTGTAGTGTTGTATTGTATCTGTAAATATCGTACACTTTGTAGTGTTGTATTGTATCTGTAAATATCGTACACTTTGTAGTGTTGTATTGTATCTGTAAATATCGTACACTTTGTAGTGTTGTATTGTATCTGTAAATATCGTACACTTTGTAGTGTTGTATTGTATCTGTAAATATCGTACACTTTGTAGTGTTGTATTGTATCTGTAAATATCGTACACTTTGTAGTGTTGTATTGTATCTGTAAATATCGTACACTTTATTGTACCATAAATTTTATTAACATAAGACGTGTTTCTGAATAAATGTTATTTTTATTGCGCCTAATCAAGTCAAGCCGAATTTCCGAATTATTCGAAATTTTGCTTATCCGAAATCGGGTCCGCCCCCTTTATTTCGGATAATCGAGGTTCTACTGTAGTTGTAAGCTTCTCAAATAACAGCAGTGCGCCTTCGTGACCCTATTGACGCCAATTCAAGTGTCTCTGTGGCCCAAATTCTAAGACACACTATAAGCTTAGGCAGTACGCAACACCTCCAGTGAAAGTGACTCTGGTGTTGCATGACGCATGCGCATTGCGTGGGCTCGGATTGTCACGTGTTGACAGCAGTGACTTCGTGATCACAGACAATTCACAGACCAGTCACATACCTTTTGTACAGTACCGGGACTGAGTGGTGGTCCGCGATAGCTCAGTCTGTATAGTGACTCGCTACGAGCTGGACGGTCCGGGGATCGAATCCCGGTGCGGGCGAGAATTTCAGCACCCGTCCAGACCGGCCCTGGGGTCCCACCCAGCCTCATGAACAATGGGTACCGGGTCATTCCCGGGGGCAAAGCGACCGGGTCGTGGCGTTGACCACCCACCCCTATCTAGTGCCGAGGTTAAAGAAAGAGTAGATCTATACCACTACTCCCCCTCTGGGCCTGTTCTAGGGAGATCTTTACCTTTACCTTTTACCGGGACTAAGTGAACAATGCTGCATGGGCGAGCCTTATCTGTTGTATGTTTTTAGGCCCTGAGCTAAACTTATCAGCCGCCACTGATTTTAAAGTTATTTACAGATCTTGTAAGTATTTTTAGTACTGTTTATCTCAGACGATGAATTGGCTCTCGACTGTTACTGCAATTTCCTTCTCTCAACATTGACGTATCCTTGTGCCTCACGACAAGTTTTTCTTTCCAGCAAACACGCCGAGTGACCTCTGTCGGTTTGCCGTTGACTTTCCTTACGTAAGACGAAGTTCGCTGTGTGACTCAGTTGACATTTTGTAGTTTTAAGAGCCATTTATTATTATCTCACCACCGATGTTTAGGTCTTGCAGGTGATATGGTGAGAGTGTTGTTCATTCCATGCATGCTACATGGCGGTTCAGTTGATGTGCGAGCCCACAATGCCTTGTGCTCCACTCCTGAATTCTTAACGTTTCAATAATTTGAATACTTTGCCATCATTAAGTGCTTCCAGTTTTGTGATTTCTTTTTGTGACAGAACGGAAGTAATATGAGTGCCTTTGTGCTGACACATCGAGCAGCCTTCGGGTTTTTCTTGTACCTTAAAATCGCTCTGGCGTGACACTGCAGTGGGCTACTTCGTGCATCGAAAGACAAACCGTGACAAAGGATACAGCATAGCAAATTAAACGTATTTCTGGTCTGGAAAATCATTGGATCTGGTATACGTTTTCAGTTTTTTTCACGACGATTGTCGACCAGTTTATGGTATTGTCTTGGATTTGTGTCTTATGTAGTAGAAGAATGTTTCGACGTTTCGGAGGAACTTTTTGCCTCCATTTTTTAAAGTAACTCGCATCTGTCCACATGCACATTCCCCAGTGTTTACCCTTTAGATTGTCCTTCATTAAACTCACCCCTATTAGCTCGGTATAACAGCCCTCTGCTTAACCCCCCTCCCCCCCAATTCTCTGAGTGGCCCAATTTCCTCTAATTTTCCAAACATAACCAACACATTTCTTTTCTTCCCAACCGCTTCAACATCCACGTGAACCATGATGTCGTCCTGAAGATGGAATCAGTACGTTTCTCCGAAACGTCGGAACACTGATCTACTACACGGAGCAGAAACCCAAAACAAGGCCATCTATATAGCTCGCTGGATGACGTCATGACTGGAAAATAATTAATAACTTGAGTATTCAGGCGATGTTATGATCCTAGTTATGTAGTTGTTTGCCGACGTTTCGACTGAATGCAGTGCCTAGATATTCAAGGTGCAAGCGGTGATCTTGGACTCCCGGATTTTTTAAGATGGAGACGCTACTGTCCTTCGAAACGTCGGGAAACAGCAACCCAACTGTGCAGTGTAACTTAGCAGAAGACCTGAAACGTCAGCAATACCGCTGTGAGAACCTCAAATCTCGTAAATTAGTAACTCCCTGATTAACGCACTAAATGAATGTTTATGTAATTATTTGGCAGACTAACGAGCCTAATTATGTAGCTCGCTACTTAGCCTAGGCAACTTCGCCTATTACCACTGACTCTTCCACAGTGAAGCACAACTTAGTACTTAGACCAGACCAGCGGCTTCTAATCGTCTCCAAGTATAACGACCCCTTAACATTAAAACATTTCGCAGACCCCCACCTATTAATGTGGGCCGCGACAGCTCAGTCGGTATAGCGACTGGCTACGTGCTGGACGGTCCGGGGATCGAATCCCAGTGTTGGACGAGACTTCCTGCACCCGTCCAGACCGGCCCTGGGGCCTACCCAGCCTCCTATACAATAGGTACCGGGTCTCTTTCCCCGGGGTAAAGCGGCCGGGGCTTGGCGTTGACCACCCATCCTCATCTAGCGCCGAGGTTAAAAAAAAGTAGAGCTATACCTCTACTCCCCCTTTTGGACTTCATGGCCCGTTCTAGAGCGAAATTTATCTTTACCTTTACCATATATTAATGCTTGAACTTCAAATCTCTGCTGAGAAAACTCGCAATAAAAATAAATGTCTAAAGTCAGGAACTACACGATGTGATGCTGTATGTCATTGTGCGAGTGGCACCAAACATCAGGAACTACATAATGTGATGCTGTATGTCATTGTGCGAGTGGCACCAAACATCAGGAACTACATAATGTGATGCAGTATGTCATTGTGCGAGTGGCACCATACATCAGGCACTACATAATGTGATGCAGTATGTCATTGTGCGAGTGGCACCAAACATCAGGAACTACATGATGTGATGCTGTATGTCATTGTGCGAGTGGCACCAAACATCAGGAACTACATAATGTGATGCTGTATGTCATTGTGCGAGTGGCACCAAACATCAGGAACTACATGATGTGATGCTGTATGTCATTGTGCGAGTGGCACCAAACATCAGGAACTACATAATGTGATGCTGTATGTCATTGTGCGAGTGGCACCAGACATCAGGAACTACATGATGTGATGCTGTATGTCATTGTGCGAGTGGCACCAGACATCAGGCACTACATGATGTGATGCTGTATGTCATTGTGCGAGTGGCACCATACATCAGGAACTACATGATGTGATGCTGTGTGTCATTGTGCGAGTGGCACCAGACATCAGGCACTACATGATGTGATGCTGTATGTCATTGTGCGAGTGGCACCATACATCAGGCACTACATGATGTGATGCTGTATGTCATTGTGCGAGAAGCACCAAACATCAGGCACTACATGATGTGATGCTGTATGTCATTGTGCGAGTGGCACCAAACATCAGGAACTACATAATGTGATGCTGTATGTCATTGTGCGAGAAGCACCAAACATCAGGCACTACATGATGTGATGCTGTATGTCACTGTGCGAGAAGCACCAAACATCAGGCACTACATGATGTGATGCTGTATGTCATTGTGCGAGTGGCACCAAACATCAGGAACTACATGATGTGATGCTGTATGTCATTGTGCGAGTGGCACCAAACATCAGGAACTACATAATGTGATGCTGTATGTCATTGTGCGAGTGGCACCAGACATCAGGCACTACATGATGTGATGCTGTGTGTTTTTGTGCGAGTGGCACCAGACATCAGGCACTACATGATGTGATGCTGTGTGTCATTGTGCGAGTGGCACCAGACATCAGGCACTACATGATGTGATGCTGTATGTCATTGTGCGAGTGGCACCATACATCAGGCACTACATGATGTGATGCTGTGTGTCATTGTGCGAGTGGCACCAGACATCAGGCACTACATGATGTGATGCTGTGTGTTTTTGTGCGAGTGGCACCAGACATCAGGCACTACATGATGTGATGCTGTATGTCATTGTGCGAGTGGCACCAGACATCAGGCACTACATGATGTGATGCTGTATGTCATTGTGCGAGTGGCACCATACATCAGGCACTACATGATGTGATGCTGTGTGTCATTGTGCGAGTGGCACCAGACATCAGGCACTACATGATGTGATGCTGTGTGTTTTTGTGCGAGTGGCACCAGACATCAGGCACTACATGATGTGATGCTGTATGTCATTGTGCGAGTGGCACCAGACATCAGGCACTACATGATGTGATGCTGTATGTCATTGTGCGAGTGGCACCAGACATCAGGCACTACATGATGTGATGCTGTGTGTCATTGTGCGAGTGGCACCAGACATCAGGCACTACATGATGTGATGCTGTATGTCATTGTGCGAGTGGCACCAGACATCAGGCACTACATGATGTGATGCTGTGTGTTTTTGTGCGAGTGGCACCATACATCAGGCACTACATGATGTGATGCTGTGTGTCATTGTGCGAGTGGCACCATACATCAGGCACTACATGATGTGATGCTGTGTGTCATTGTGCGAGTGGCACCATACATCAGGCACTACATGATGTGATGCTGTATGTCATTGTGCGAGTGGCACCAGACATCAGGAACTACATGATGTGATGCTGTGTGTCATTGTGCGAGTGGCACCATACATCAGGCACTACATGATGTGATGCTGTATGTCATTGTGCGAGTGGCACCAGACATCAGGCACTACATGATGTGATGCTGTGTGTCATTGTGCGAGTGGCACCAGACATCAGGCAATACAAGATGTGATGCTGTATGTCATTGTGGGAGTGGCACCATACATCAGGCACTACATGATGTGATGCTGTGTGTCATTGTGCGAGTGGCACCAGACATCAGGCACTACATGATGTGATGCTGTATGTCATTGTGCGAGTGGCACCAGACATCAGGCACTACATGATGTGATGCTGTTGTTCATTGTGCGAGTGGCACCAGACATCAGGCACTACATGAAGTGATGCTGTATGTCATTGTGCGAGTGGCACCAGACATCAGGAACTACATGATGTGATGCTGTATGTCATTGTGCGAGTGGCACCAACATCAGGAACTACATGATGTGATGCTGTATGTTATTGTGCGAGTGGCACCAAACATCAGGAACTACATGATGTGATGGTGTATGTTTTTTGTGCGAGTGGCACCAGACATCAGGAACTACATGATGTGATGCTGTATGTTATTGTGCGAGTGGCACCAGACATCAGGCACTACATGATGTGATGCTGTATGTTATTGTGCGAGTGGCACCAGACATCAGGAACTACATGATGTGATGCTGTATGTCATTGTGCGAGTGGCACCAGACATCGGGAACTACATGATGTGATGCTGTATGTCATTGTGCGAGTGGCACCAGACATCAGGAACTACATGATGTGATGCTGTATGTCATTGTGCGAGTGGCACCAGACATCAGGAACTACATGATGTGATGCTGTATGTCATTGTGCGAGTGGCACCAGACATCAGGAACTACATGATATGATGCTGTATGTTATTGTGCGAGTGGCACCAGACATCAGGCACTACATGATGTGATGCTGTATGTCATTGTGCGAGTGGCACCAGACATCAGGAACTACATGATGTGATGCTGATATGTCATTGTGCGAGTGGCACAGACATCAGGACTACATGATGTGATGCTGTATGTCATTGTGCGAGTGGCACCATACATCAGGCACTACATGATGTGATGCTGTATGTCATTGTGCGAGTGGCACCAGACATCAGGAACTACATGATGTGATGCTGTATGTCTTGTGCGAGTGGCACCAGACATCAGGCACTACATGATGTGATGCTGTATGTCATTGTGCGAGTGGCACCAGACACCAGGCACTACATGATGTGATGCTGTATGTCATTTGCGAGTGGCACCAGACATCAGGAACTACATGATGTGATGCTGTATGTCATTGTGCGAGTGGCACCATACATCAGGCACTACATGATGTGATGCTGTAGTGTCATTGTGCGAGTGGCACCATACATCAGGCACTACATGATGTGATGCTGTGATGTCATTGTGCGAGTGGCACCATACATCAGGAACTACATGATGTGATGCTGTATGTCATTGTGCGAGTGGCACCAGACATCAGGAACTACATGAGTGATGCTGTATGTCATTGTGCGAGTGGCACCATACATCAGGCACTACATGATGTGATGCTGTATGTCTTTGTGCGAGTGGCACCAGACATCAGAACTACATGATTGATGCTGTATGTCATTGTGCGAGTGGCACCAGACATCAGGAACTACATGATGTGATGCTGTATGTCATTGTGCGAGTGGCACCAACATCAGGCACTACATGATGTGATGCTGTATGTCATTGTGCGAGTGGCACCAACATCAGGCACTACATGATGTGATGCTGTATGTTCATTGTGCGAGTGGCACCAACATCAGGAACTACATGATGTGATGCTGTATGTCATTGTGCGAGTGGCACCAGACATCAGGAACTACATGATGTGATGCTGTATGTTATTGTGCGAGTGGCACCAACATCAGGCACTACATGATGTGATGCTGTATGTTATTGTGCGAGTGGCACCAACATCAGGCAACTACATGATGTGATGCTGTATGTCATTGTGCGAGTGGCACCAGACATCAGACACTACATGATGTGATGCTGTATGTCATTGTGCGAGTGGCACCAGACATCAGGTACTACATGTTGTGATGCTGTATGTCATTGTGCGAGTGGCACCAGACATCAGGAACTACATGATGTGATGCTGTATGTCATTGTGCGAGTGGCACCAGACATCAGGAACTACATGATGTGATGCTGTATGTCATTGTGCGAGTGGCACCAGACATCAGGAACTACATGATGTGATGCTGTATGTCATTGTGCGAGTGGCACCATACATCAGGCACTACATGATGTGATGCTGTATGTCATTGTGCGAGTGGCACCAGACATCAGGAACTACATGATGTGATGCTGTATGTCATTGTGCGAGTGGCACCAGACATCAGGCACTACATGATGTGATGCTGTATGTCATTGTGCGAGTGGCACCAGACATCAGGAACTACATGATGTGATGCTGTATGTCATTGTGTGAGTGGCACCAAACATCAGGCACTACATGATGTGATGCTGTATGTCATTGTGCGAGTGGAACCAGACATCAGGCACTACATGATGTGATGCTGTATGTCATTGTGCGAGTGGCACCAGACATCAGGCACTACATGATGTGATGCTGTATGTCATTGTGCGAGTGGCACCAAACATCAGGCACTACATGATGTGATGCTGTATGTCATTGTGCGAGTGGAACCAGACATCAGGCACTACATGATGTGATGCTGTATGTCATTGTGCGAGTGGCACCAGACATCAGGCACTACATGATGTGATGCTGTATGTCATTGTGCGAGTGGCACCAGACACCAGGAACTACATGATGTGATGCTGTATGTCATTGTGCGAGTGGCACCAGACAAGAGGCACTACATGATGTGATGCTGTATGTCATTGTGCGAGTGGCACCAGACATCAGGCACTACATGATGTGATGCTGTATGTCATTGTGCGAGTGGCACCAGACATCAGGAACTACATGATGTGATGCTGTATGTCATTGTGCGAGTGGCACCAGACACCAGGAACTACATGATGTGATGCTGTATGTCATTGTGCGAGTGGCACCAGACATCAGGAACTACATGATGTGATGCTGTATGTCATTGTGCGAGTGGCACCAGACACCAGGAACTACATGATGTGATGCTGTATGTCATTGTGCGAGTGGCACCAGACATCAGGAAGTACATGATGTGATGCTGTATGTCATTGTGCGAGTGGCACCAGACATCAGGAACTACACGCGCAGTGACACGGCATTGTGTCACAGAAGACGTAAATCTTTAAACATATCACTGTGCCATATATTATACAGTGTGCGTACAAAATGTGATTTACTGTTCAAGTGTACTGTTTGACCCATATGGAGAAATACAATAAAAGCGCTGAAGAGAATTTTAGTGAATAAATTCAAAGCCTTTCCCACTTGTTTGCCCCAAATTCACTCACATTCAAGCGGTTTGTCAAGTTGTGCTTAATATTACATGACAGATATTGATGCATCCTACTCAACAAGACCCTATGTAACATGATAGTGGTTACAGTGAGGTGTTAGTACCCACCACATTAACTAGCTGGAGCACCACCCCATTTTACCTGTCCAGAGTCCTCTAGTACTGCCAGTAGACAAATAATTACACACATACTTCTATTTTCTCAGTGTCTGCAGCTGGGATGCACTCAAATGGTCTGTACTTGTGCGATATGAAGTAAAGCTTGCTCAATGTATTTATAAATATTTCAGCTGTTTGTACCTTTATTCATTGACAGACGGTTTCTACAGGTAGCCTTTCCACTGACCTACCCTTATATTTTGTAGCCCTCTGAGGGACACTTCTAACTGAATGTGCACACATACATACTTCAAAGATATCTTGTTACAGCAAGCAGAATTATTGCAGGGAGACAATAACTGCAGAGAGACAATGACTGCAGAGAGACAACGACTGCAGAGAGACAACGACTGCAGAGAGACAACGACTGCAGACAGACAACGACTGCAGAGAGACAACGACTGCAGAGAGACAACGAGTGCAGAGATACAACGAAAGCAGAGTGACAACGACTGCAGAGAGACGACGACTGCAGAGTGACAACGACTGCAGAGTGACAACGACTGCAGAGAGACAACGAATGCAGAGAGACAACGACTGCAGAGTGACAACGACTGCAGAGTGACAACGACTGCAGAGAGACAACGAATGCAGAGAGACAACGACTGCAGAGAGACAACGACTGCAGAGAGACGACTGTAGAGAGACAACGAATGCAGAGAGACAACGACTGCAGAGAGACAATGACTGCAGAGAGACAATTTTTTATCAGGAAGTTACTGACTGAAACATAAATACTTCTCACTGCTATTTATTGTTACTTATTGCTTTTCCACTGCAACATACATACATACATACATACATACATGCATACATACATACATATATACATACATAGATACATATATACATACATACATATATACATACATACATACATACATATATACACACATACATACATACATACATATATACATACATACATACATACATACATACATATATACATACATATATACATACATACATACATACATACATACATACATACATACATATATACATACATACATACATATATACATTCCATGGATCCATAATTTTGTCACAAGACAAGAGGATGTGCAATAAGTAATAACATACAAAATCATACAAAATGTACATTGCAAAATGCTTTAAACATTCTATGTGCAGTCTTAGACGTCAGTATTATAGGTTAACAGTACTCATAAGAAATTCATCTACAGAGTAAAAGGAGTGTGCATTTAAGTATCTTCTTAGTGCTGCTTTAAATTGCCTTTTCATTCTTAAGATTTTTGATATTACACGGTAAGCTATTGAAGATCCTGATACTAGAATAGAATGTACTTATCTGAAAGCATGGTTACGCGAATGCGCCTCATCTTTACGTTTACGTAAGCTGCCTGTCTTGTGATCACCTTGAACCATCGCATGGCCACAAAGAGCTGCCAGACCGCTTAACCTAAGAGGCACCTCTGTAATCACAAGATAGCAACTCGCTGCTAATAAACACACTGAAGTTTCCTCGCATGTTGCTAATGTCCTTCTTTGGTTATCGTGAAGGTCAGAAGGATGTTTATAAATAAAAATATATATAATTATGCATAAGATATACGAAGGCTGTCCAAAAAGTATCCGACTATATTTTTTCCCGCGGTAAGTAATGGCGAAAGGGTGGGGAAACTGAGCGTAGTGGTAGAAGGGACTTTCATGCGCATGCGTGATTTTTTGCTGCCTCGCAACACCGCCAGATGCGTCTGTCGCTGCCAGATAGCGAAGTGGTGTAACACGTGTTCGTCGCATTCTCGTTTCGCTCAAGATGACAGAATGTTTGGAGCAGCGATACTGCATCAAGTTTTGTCAGAAACTTGGGGATACCCAAGCGGAAACAATCCGCAAAATTCAGCAGGCTTTCGGTGATGATGCAATGGGGGTCACTCAAATTAAAGAGTGGTTCAACCGCTTTAAAGATGGCCGCATGTCGGCGGACAATGACCAGCGTTCCGGGAGACCGTCAACGAGCCGAAATGCTGATGTCATTGACAAAGTGCGGACATTGATCATGGAGGACCGTCGTTTGACCGTCCGGGAAATTGCTGATGAGGTTGGGATCAGCAGAGGTTCCGCAAACACGATTTTAACTGAGGATGTGGGCATGCGAAGAGTGGCGGCAAAATTTGTGCCCAAGCTGCTTTCGCCGGAGCAGCAACAACTCCGCCTTGAGGTCGCGCAGGACATGCTGGAGTGCGCCAACAGGGATCCTGAGTTCCTGAAGACTGTGATCACTGGTGACGAGTCGTGGGTGTACGGATATGACCCGGAAACCAAGGTCCAGTCGTCACAATGGAAGCATCCAACATCCCCGAGGCCCAAAAAAGCACGACACGTTCGGAGCAATGTGAAGGTGATACTGACTGTTTTCTTCGATTACCGGGGTGTTGTGCATCATGAGTACGCACCACTAGGCCAAACTGTTAATAAGGAGTACTACCAAGAAGTCCTCCGTCATCTTCGTGATGCAGTTCGGCGCAAGAGACCGGAGCTGTGGGACGCATGCAACTGGCAGCTGCATCATGACAATGCCCCAGCTCATTCATCACACCTGATCCAGGGTTTCCTGGCTAAGCACGGCATTCCGCAGGTTCGCCAGGCTCCCTACTCTCCTGACATGGCTCCTTGTGATTTCTGGCTGTTCCCGAGATTGAAGACACAGCTAAAAGGCTCCCGTTTTGACAGCCGCGAGGACATCATACAGAACGCGACGGCGCAGCTGCACACCATTCCAAAACAAGCCTTCCAGAATTGCTTCCAGCGATGGAAGGACCGCTGGGCTAAGTGTGTGGAGTCACAAGGGGCCTACTTTGAAGGGGATTAGGTATTGTAACCACCCAGATACAGAACTTTTTTTTCCCGGCCCAAGGTAGGATACTTTTTGGACAGACCTCGCATATAATAAAAAATGTACGGTACAAGTAACGTAACATTCGTCTGAGTTTAACTGGGAACCGGGACAGGGTAGGCAGTACAGCGGCTAGCTACAGGCGTCACAGACCGGACTTCAAATCCCGGTCAGAGACGTCCTTATCTACAACCACGTCAACACCGGCCCTGCCGGGAGTAAAGCGTCCGGAGCGTGATGTTGAGGACTCACTTCCATCTAGCGCCTTGCTGAGACTGAGTAGAGCCATACCTCTACTCCCCCCATATGCCTTCATGACATGTACGGGACTTTACCTTTTACGTGTGTTCAATTAAGCACCACGCCATGAAGTATGGGGGATTGGGAGTACAGCTCCATGCATTTATCCTCAGAACTATGTGCAGGACAGTGGTTAGTTGAAGCTCCGGCTGCTTTTCCACCTCTACCCATAGGCTATGTAAGATTACACTGGGCAACAAATTTTAACTTTTTTTCGGTTACGAGCATCAAATCCACTTTCCTTTATGTAATTGGGTATGCTGAACATGAAAATAGGCCTTAAAATGATGAGTTAGCTACAGTTTCCAAGATTTGTGAAATTTTATAATAACATGTAGCATATTTAACACAATAATACTTACTATTCACTGCTGTCCGTCATCACTTCGGCTAAAGGCGTCTTTTCTTAGCCTGTCTTTTGTATACAAGTTCTGGAGAGTCTCTAACTACTGTCCAGCAATAATCTGCTAACATAACTGGACTCCATTTCCCCTGATAACGATTTTCGATTTCCGCAATGGTCTGGTGAAAGCGTTCACCGTGTTCGTCGCTGACCGCACCGCAGTTTTCAGGGAAGAAATCCAGGTGAGAATGCAGAAAGTGAATCTTTAACGACATATTGCAGCCCAATTTCTGATACGCAACCAACAGGTCCTCCACTATTTCCTTGTAATTGTCAGCCTTGGTGTTTCCGAGGAAGTTATTAGCAACCAACCGGAAAGCATTCCAAGCACACTGCTCGTCACCAGTGATAAGCCGGTAAAATTGTTTATCTCTGAAGATGTCTCGGATTTGTGGACCGACGAAAACACCTTCTTTGACTTTTGCATCACTCATCCTCGGAAATTTATCACGAAGGTACTTGAATGCTTGGCCGTCTCGATCCATTGCCTTGACGAAATTCTTCATTAGGCCAAGCTTAACGTGCAGCGGTGGCAACAGAATCTTGGTTGGTTCCACTAAAGACGGATGTAGTACATTCTTTGAACCTGGCTCCAGACGTTGTCTTAAAGGCCAGTCCCTGACCACATAGTGCGAGGCCCTTGCTCGGCTGTCCCATTCACAGATGAAACAACAGAATTTTGCGTATCCTTGCTGCAGTCCGAGTAAGATGGCAACAACCTTTAAGTCACAACAAAGCTGCCATTTATATTTATCATAGTTTATGCACTCCAACAGTTGCTTCATGTTGCTGTATGTTTCTTTCATGTGAACTGCATGACCGATTGGAATCGATGGCAAAATGTTGCCATTATGCAATAATACTGCTTTCAAACTCAACTGTGAGGAGTCTATGAAAAGTCTCCATTCATCAGGGTTATGATTGATGTTGAGAGCTGACATCAGACCATCAATGTCATGGCAGGTGACGAGATTACTTTTCATTGAAAAGAATGAAACAAAGTCTTTATGACGTGAACGAAATGTAGACACGCAGACGCCCTCACCAAGTAGATTCCACTGCTGCAATCTTGAGCCCAAGAGTTCAGCTTTACCTTTCGACAAATCCAGATCTCGCACAAGGTCGTTCAATTCGTTCTGTGTTATTCTGTGTGGCTCAGTACATGCTTCATCAGATATAAAATCTGGATCGCTAGAACTTGAGACATTTGTATTACTGCATTCCTCATCTTCATCGTCATCTTCGATTTCAAATGAGTCAGGCGGTTCTGAAATAGGTAGATCGTCTCCATGGAGCACCGGTAGTATAGCAGATGGTATAT
This sequence comes from Reticulitermes speratus, assembly GCA_021186555.1. NCBI lineage: Eukaryota > Metazoa > Arthropoda > Insecta > Blattodea > Rhinotermitidae > Reticulitermes > Reticulitermes speratus. Next base: position 1,595,538 of record JAJKFL010000427.1, read on the forward strand.
TTGGGTAGCTCAGTTTACACTTTTTCTTCTTCGACGTTCCATGTTCCAGTGGAGGAACCATGCAGAAATAGCAGTCAGTAATGTGGTTTGTTGGCTCACGCCACACCATGGGTACAGCAAAAGGCATAGAACGCTTCTTGTGATTTAACCAGCCGCAAAGATTTGCCGAACAAGAGTTGCAGCATATGTGTGGAGCCCAGCTCTTGTCCTGATCCCCAACTTTACAACCGAAGTATAGATGGTACGCCTTTTTCACAATTGGAGTTAGAGCACGCTTTTGTGAAGCAAATGTCACTTTCCCACAAACATAACAAAAACTATCTGAACGGTTCACACATTTACGAGGCATCTTAGTTTTCTTCGCGTTAAAAAACAAGATATTGTAACCGAGCACGGATGCAGCGAGAAAGCACACTGAAACTCTAAATACCACGTGGCACACCGTGGAAAAGGCGCGGGAATCCCCGACGATTAGCTAGCGCGACCCGACGCGATCCGACGATGACCGACACCAAGTCACTGCAGTTGCGCTACGCCAGAACCGGCTCAATATATAGGCCTATATAATTTTGTGAATATGCAAGTACACAATCTTAGTGTAAGTATAAGCCTATAGCATAAATTACGGTTAGGAATGGAAATGTAGACCCATTTCAGTCTTTCGTGTATAAACAAAATGTAAGGAAAATAATAAAAATCGGTCACATTAATAAAGGCCTGTTACTTCAAAACAAGAGCTAACAAACAATTTTAAGCATCATATTCGTTCTCAGCGACCTCAAATTAGTTAAGATTAACTAGTTTCAACTCCGTAACATTTTCACTGTTGACCAGTGTTATTGACTGGTGCAGATGATGAAGTGGCCCTGTAGCATGTCTCAGGGAGCAATTTGTGACAGGTGCGGCAGGTCAAAGCAAAACACTGACCTTGCGCGTAGACGCAAGGTCTACTGACTGCCTAATCGCACTGTTTCATTTTCATAGTTGTTACTAGCACTTATAAAAAAATGAGCAAACATTGCATACAGGTTTGTCTGTCTGTCTGTCTGTGACGTGTTTAAAATCTCGAAGTTCTGTTCGACATTTCTTGTTACATTTACGGGAAGCGTAACCATAACGAAATTCACAGGCAGGTCAGATAACGATTCCGGTCTTCTGCAATGTGACACTGTGTCGTTGGGTTCGTAATTACCGACGTTTCGAACGCACTACGAGATTTCGAAACGTCGGGAACCATTAACCCAACGACACTATCACATTTCAGAAAACCTTAATCCTCTGAAACACCGCTGTGAGAGCCTCAAATCTCGCAGGTCGAATAAGGTTGATACTTTGGTCTTCTCCTCCTCCTTCTCATCCTCCTTCTCATCCTCCTTCTCCTCCTTCTCCCCCTCTTTCTCCTCCTCCTTCTCCTCTTCCTACTCCTCTTCCTTCTCCTCCTTCTCATATTTCTTCTCCTCTTCCTTCTCCTCTTCCTCCTCTTCCTTCTCCTCTTCCTCCTCTTCCTTGTCTTCCTTCTCCTCCTTATTCTCCTCCTTCTCCTCCTCGTTCTTGTCCCCCGCACTTAACAATTGAGTGCTATGATCACAAGTTTTAAAACTGATGTTACCATCCGCTTCAGGGTCTTCCCACGTCTGTGTGTCCGGTTAAAATATAAACGTTTGACAGTCTGTTACCTTTTGTCCCGTCTAAAAGTTGTTCTATCCCCATAACCTGCAATGAAGGTCCAGGGGGGCAGTAGATGTATAACTGTACTCTTTCTTTAACCTTGGCGCTAGATGGGAGTGGGTGGTTAACGTCACCCCGCGACCAATTTACCCCTGGGAAAAACCCGGTACCCGCTGTAGCCAAATGTTTTTATTTATTCATTTGTTTATTCACTCACTCATTCATTCACTCCTGCTTTATTCTCCGTTTGCAGTAGATATCTAGCCTTCATTTGGCGCTCTGTTCTTGTCATAAAGTTTCTCCTAGCAATTAGCTAACCAATTTAACATTTCCAGCTGTCTTTTGTTTGCGAACTCACACACAGGAAGCGCGCCAGCTTGTGTTCCGGAAAATTATGACTAAATTATACTGTGGCTGTGTGCATTATGACTAAATTATTCTGTGGCTGTGGGCATTATGACTAAATTATACTGTGGTTGTGGGCATTATGACTAAATTATTCTGTGGCTGTGGGCATTATGACTAAATTATACTGTGGTTGTGGGCATTATGACTAAATTATTCTGTGGCTCTGTGCATTATGACTAAATTATACTGTGGTTTTGGGCATTATGACTAAATTATTCTGTGGCTGTGTGCATTATGACTAAATTATACTGTGTCTGTGTGCATTATGACTAAAATATACTGTGACTGTGTGCATTATGACTAAATTATACTGTGGCTGTGGGAATTATGACTAAATTATACTGTGGTTGTAGGCATTATGAATAAATTATACTGTGGTTGTGGGCATTATGACTAAATTATACTGTGGCTGTGGGCAGTATGACTATATTATACTGTGGCTGTGTGCATTATGACTAAATTATTCTGTGGCTGTGGGCATTATGACTAAATTATACTGTGGTTGTGGGCATTATGACTAAATTATTCTGTGGCTGTGTGCATTATGACTAAATTATACTGTGTCTGTGTGCATTATGACTAAAATGTACTGTGACTGTGTGCATTATGACTAAATTATACTGTGGCTGTGGGAATTATGACTAAATTATACTGTGGTTGTAGGCATTATGAATAAATTATACTGTGGTTGTGGGCATTATGACTAAATTATACTGTGGCTGTGGGCAGTATGACTATATTATACTGTGGCTGTGTGCATTATGACTAAATTATTCTGTGGCTGTGGGCATTATGACTAAATTATACTGTGGTTGTGGGCATTATGACTAAATTATTCTGTGGCTCTGTGCATTATGACTAAATTATACTGTGGTTGTGGGCATTATGACTAAATTATTCTGTGGCTGTGTGCATTATGACTAAATTATACTGTGTCTGTGTGCATTATGACTAAATTATACTGTGGCTGTGTGCATTATGACTAAATTTTACTGTGGCTGTGTGCATTATGACTAAATTTTACTGTGGCTGTGTGCATTATGACTAAATTTTACTGTGGCTGTGTGCATTATGACTTCATGCAGTTTGGCAGGTGGTTATCAACTTATCGGAGGAACTGGGTGCCTCCGTCTTCAGTGTAGCAGACCAGACTGCACGGTGTCAATTCAGAAGGCCTCATCAAAAGCGAAATAACCACCGTCAAAACATCAAGCCTGCTGCTCTGAACGGAGTTCGTAATCTTCACTGCCTGTCTGTCCACATGTTTCGACGTATTTCCATGAAATTTAGTACTTGGTGTCCACACTTAAGTCATCGGTCAAGTGTGATTGCAGTCTCACATAACGCCTACAGTACTCACGGTCAAATTGATGCATTGTACGTAAATTAAGGTTGTACACCAGGCCATGAAGACGTAGTTGAGATCTTCTCTCTTCTGGGATGTTATACAGCGTTGATCGGTAGTTACCGACGTTTCTTCTTTGTCTGCTTGACCCTTGTAATGGGACAATAGGTTGCCCCGAAACGTCGATAACTACCGATCAACGCTGTATAAAATCCCACAAGAATGAAGATCTCAGATTGCGAAGTTTCATAATGTTAGAGCAGGTGGTACATATACTTACCACTGCGGTTTAAGGAGTTCCGTATTTTCATTTGAAACGTTCTTGTTTGTGATTTATAAGGCGGGGTAGCTCAGTCAGCGACGGTTTGACGACCGAGTTCCGACTGTCGTAATACGGGCTTTATGTCTACCGCGACTGTGGACCGTGACATGAGATTTTCAGCACAGGGTGAAGAAGCGATGTTGTGAAATGCGCGTCCTGTTCTGCGTGCCGCGCTTTATCTGGTCTGTGTGTTGTGGCATCAAGACGAGTCATAAAGAGCGTTGTGCGACTGCGCAATGCGGACTTAGCTGTTTGGCGTATTATCAGGTCTGAGGAGGTAGATGTCCAACAGCGCGTCACCTCTCGTCGGGCCACTTACTACCTGAGTATAACCATTTTCCCATACTAATTTGTTTACGAACGCCTGAATACCGCTTGTTTTCCCTGCATCCCCATTCCAATTCGCTTGAGGTAAGTTCAAATCTCCTCCTATAATGCATCTCTTCGTTGAGTTTCGCGTAAGTAAGGTACGGGCTGCTAGTCTTTCAATCGCCAACATATCCTCGTTAGGAGCTCTGTATATACCCATAATTTCCCACGAATATTTTGGATCCATTCCTTTCACTTCCACCGCGATCATCTCAAAATCCTCATCCACCCACAGCTCCGTACAGGCAATGCAATTTTTAACACATATAAAAACCCCACCACCACGGGCAGACCGATCTCTTCTGAAAATTGTAAAATCTGCCCTAAAAATTTCAGCATTGCTAATGTCTTCTTTAAGCCATGACTCCGTACCTATAACAACATCAGGGTTGTACGTGTCAACTAAATTCCAGAAATCTAAGGCTTTATTATATATACTCCTACAGTTAACCTGTAGCACCACTAGCGACTTACCTTCAACCCTATATGCAGATGCTGTACTTATAGATTCAACCCCTGACCTAGCTTCAGTTTCCCTACTCACCCATTTATTCGTCTCTGTTCCCCAACTTCTTCTTGTTTGATGGTTTCTAGTTTTGCTCTTTGTGGTATGCCGTTTTTGGCTGGTTTTTATTCTAGGGACTTTATTTTAGAGATGATTTCTATGAGATATGTAAATGTGTTTGGCTTTCTTTTATTATTTGTCTCTACTGGTTTAACTGTTTGTTATTCCTTTCGTTTATTTTATTTTGTTTTGTGTGGTGATTTTAATTTTGTTTCTTTATATTCTATGGTTGATACTAATTATAGTATAGTTGTGGGTATGATTGATTTATTAGTTTTATCAGTCTTGGGGGGTGGAGTATTGATGTGATTGATTTGCCCTACTCCTTCAGTTATTTGTTTACCTTATTATTTGAGGTTTCTTACTTTCTTTTTTATTAGTTTGGGTGGCTTAATTGGTTATGAGATAGCCGGTTTTAGATTTGGTGATTATTTACTTTCTATATGTTGTTATAGGGTTTCTTCGTTTTCTGGGTCTATGTGGTTTATGCCGTTTTTTCTACTTATGGGGTCTCCTTCGGTCCATTGGGGTTTGGTTATAGGTCTATGCGAGTTTTTGATTCTGGCTGGATAGAGTATTTTGGTGGTCAGGATTTGTATTGGGTTCTTTTTAATCTCGGTAAGGTTAATCAGTGAGTTCAACATAGAAGCTTGAAGTTATTTTTGGTTTTTTTTTGTTATATGGGTTGTTTTATTGTTTGTGTTGATTTATTACTTGAATAGCTTATATTTCAGAGCGTGACACTGAAGATGTCAATGAGGATTTTTCCTTTGAGTATTATTTATAAAAGTTGATCTTTATTTTTACAGTGAAAGTGTAATGTTTTTATTAAACTATATAAATAGAAGTGTAAACGGATTTTAACCGCTATAGTGATAAGTTAGCAGCATTCACTTTTTCTGTCCACTTCTTTGACCGGAATGTTTAATTCAGTTTTATTATTAACAATAATATACCTCTTTTTGGTTTCGATCAAGGTTAAAGTGAGAATATGTTTAGTATCAGGGATCAGGTCGAAACTGATTGTAAGGTTTGCTTCTCACTTTGAGATTAACTATTTGGTAGTACTTGTTGAATGCAACTCAAATGTTATTATTAACTATAATCCCGTTTGATTAATTTCTTCATTCTAGTGATCCCTGGTTTCATTCGTGGTAAAGCCCGATAATTAGGATTAGTAGGAATATAGATCTAATTAACATTCATGATTTTATGTTTGATGTTGTTATGGTAATTGGTATTGGTAGTAATAGTGCAATTTATACATCAAATATTATGAAGATTACTGCGATTAAGAAAAATCGTGATGAAAATGGTAGCCGGGCTGAGTTTTTTTGGGTCAAATCCGCATTCGAAGGGGGATCTTTTTTCTCGTTCTTCGTTAGTTTTTTTTTGAAATTAGTGTTGCTGCTATTATTACGATGGTTGAAATTGTAATTGTTATTGCTGCTATTGTTATAACTGTTGATATTATTTATCTTGTTTTGCACAAATTTCTTGATTGGAAGTCAAGTATACTTACTTGTATTAGATAAATAATGTGTTATCTTCCTCATCAGTAGATTGAGATATATATCAATAGTCATACTACGTCTACGAAGTGTCAGTATCATGCTGCTGCTTCAAATCCAAAGTGGTGGTTTGATGAGAAGTGCAGAGTTGTTTGTCGTAATAAACATGTGGTTAGAAATGTTGTTCCGATGATTACGTGAAGTCCATGGAATCCCGTGGCCATGAAAAAGGTTGATCCGTATGCAGAGTCTGCAATTGTGAAAGGCGCTTCAATGTACTCATATGCTTGTAGTGCAGTGAAGTAAAGTCCTAGGAGGACTGTAAAGAATAGTCCTTGTGTTGCTTGTCTGAAGTTATTTTGTAGTAGCCCGTGATGTGCTCATGTTACAGTTACTCCTGAAGCAAGGAGAATTGCTGTGTTTAATAGGGGGATTTGTATGGGGTTGAATGGTTGAATTCCTGTGGGGGGGTCATGCTGACCCCAGTTCAATTGTGGGCGATAGTCTTCTGTGGAAAAATGCTCAGAAGAATGATGCGAAGAATAGTACTTCTGAAATAATAAATAGAATTATTCCTCATCGTAGTCCTCTTGTAACCGTTTTAGTGTGTAATCCTTGGTAGGTTCCTTCCCGTGTTACATCTCGTCATCATTGGATTATTGTTAATAGGGTGATTACTGTTCCTACTCCTAGTAGGCTGTTGTTGTATTGGTGAAATCATTTAATTAGCCCTATCAATGTTACTATGGCTCCAATAGCTCCTGTGAGCGGTCATGGTCTTTTGTTTACTATATGGAATGAGTGATTTTCTTGAGTTGACATTAGTTTACTTCTCTAGAATATAAAGTTCTTAGGATTGCGAATACGTACGATTGAATAATGGCTACGGCTGATTCTAGGATTAATAATAAGATTTGTGCTGTAATTAATACGGCCAGGAGGGTGTGATTTATTGTGGGCCCATTATTTCCTAGTAGGGTTAGTAGTAGATGACCAGCGATTATGTTTGCTGTTAATCGTACTGCTAGTGTTCCTGGGCGGATTAGGTTACTGATTGTTTCAATAATGACCATGAACGGTATTAGTATTGTTGGTGTACCTTGTGGTACTAAGTGTTCAAATATGTGATTTGTGTTTTTGATTCATCCAAATAATATAAATGTTATTCATAGTGGTAGTGCTAGTGTTAATGTAAGTGTTAAGTGTCTTGTTCTAGTGAAGATGTATGGGAATAGGCCCAGGAAGTTATTTATTAGAATTATGAGGAACAATGAGGTGAAAATGAATGAATTTCCCTTGTTTTGATCTCCTTTTCTTAAAATCGTTTTTATTTCTGCATGAAGTTTATTTATTAGTAAGTTTAGTGCTATTCTGTTTCGTGATGGTGTTAGTCAGATTCTTGTTGGGATTAACAGGAGTCCTACTATTGTTCTTGTTCAGTTTATAGGTAGTCTATTGATTTCTGTTGTTGGATCAAAGATTGAGAATAGGTTTCTTATCATTTTCAGTTTATATTGTTAACGTTGATGTTATGTTTTGTTGTGCTTTTTTTGTTTGGTGATTGTATGAAGTAGTTTATAATGTTGAATATTAGGAGCGTTGCTAGAAATGTAATGTATAGGGCTATCCATTCTATAGGTATTATTTGTGGTATAAAAGGGTATCATTTGTTGATTACTTCAGTTTGACATTCTGATGTTATAATATTAACTAATCCTTTGTCATCAGAGATATTTGCTAGATTATCATGAACTGGTTTAAGAGACCATTACTTGCTTTCAGTCATCTGATGATTCTCTTAGTCTTGAGACTCAGTTAATGAAGTGATTTGCTGATACTCTTTCGATTGTGATAGGTATGAATCTGTGATTTGCTCCACAGATTTCTGAGCATTGTCCATATAGGATACCAGGGTGATTGATTGAGAATCTTGTTTGGTTTAAACGTCCCGGTGTGGCGTCTGTTTTCACCCCCAATCTTGGAATTGTTCAAGAGTGTAATACGTCTGCTGCTGTTACTACTAGTCGGATTGGTGAGTTTATGGGTAGCACGATTCGGTTGTCTGTGTCTAATAGTCGAAAGGTTCTTGCTTGGTTTTCGTCCTGTGTAATTATATATGAGTCGAATTCTAGTTTTGTAAAATCTGAATATTCATATCTTCAGTATCACTGATGTCCTACTGCTTTTAGGGTTATTGCTGGGTTGTGGATTTCATCTATTAGGTATAGAAGCCGTAGAGATGGTATTGCAATAAATACTAGGATGATTGCCGGTGCAATTGTTCATGTAGTTTCAATTAGTTGTCCTTCTAATATGAATCGTCTAGTGTGTTTATTTCAAAGTAGGGTGGTTATTATGTATATTACGGTTGTAATGATTATTAATATAATCATTAATGTGTGATCATGGAAGAAGATTAGTTGTTCTATGATGGGGGATGCTCCGTCTTGTAGTCTTATGTTTAATCATGTTGTCATTGGTTCTAATGAAGGTTGCTAAAACTTTATATGTGGAGCTTAAATCCAATGCACTTATCTGCCACATTAGATTATGATTGATGTTAATTAATTACTGAGATTGTAGGTAATTCTGAGTATCTGTGTTCTGCCGGTGGGAAGTTTTGTATTCATTCAATTGAATTTCTCGTTTGTGTTGGGAATAGGATTTGTCGATTTGATGTAATGCTTTCTCAGATAATGAATAGGAATATTATTACTCTTACGAATGAAATCGTTGATCCTATTGATGAGATGATGTTTCATGTAGTATAAGCGTCTGGATAGTCAGAGTATCGTCGAGGTATTCCGGCTAATCCTAGGAAGTGTTGTGGGAAGAATGTTATATTTACTCCTGTAAATATAACGGCGAATTGGGCTTTTAATCATTTCGGGTTTATGGTAAGTCCGGTAAATAGGGGGAATCATTGAATGAATCCTGCTATGATTGCAAATACTGCTCCTATTGATAATACGTAGTGGAAGTGGGCTACAACGTAATAAGTGTCGTGCAGCACGATATCAATTGACGAGTTTGCAAGAACTACTCCTGTTAATCCCCCTATTGTGAATAGGAATACAAATCCTATTGCCCATAGACAGGCAGGTCTGTATGTTAATTGTGATCCGTATATGGTTGCAAGTCATCTGAAGATTTTAATTCCTGTTGGTACTGCAATGATTATTGTTGCTGATGTAAAGTATGCTCGTGTGTCGACGTCTATTCCTACTGTAAATATATGGTGGGCTCATACAACAAATCCTAGTAAGCCGATTGCTAGTATTGCAAAAATTATTCCGAGGTTTCCGAATGCCTCCTTCTTTCCTCTTTCGTGACAGATAATGTGGGAGATTATACCAAATCCTGGTAAGATTAAAATGTAGACTTCAGGGTGCCCGAAGAATCAGAATAAGTGTTGGTATAGGATTGGGTCTCCTCCCCCAGCTGGATCAAAGAATGATGTGTTTAAGTTGCGGTCGGTTAATAATATAGTGATTGATCCGGCTAATACTGGTAGGGACAGTAGTAGAAGTAGAGCTGTGATGGCGACAGACCACACAAATAATGGGATTCGTTCGGGTTTTATGTTTTTTGGTTTTATGTTGATTGTTGTTGAGATAAAGTTTACTGCTCCCAGGATTGATGATACACCTGCTAGGTGTAAGGAGAAGATGGCTAGGTCTACAGATGCTCCGGCGTGGGCAATACCTCTCGCAAGAGGGGGGTAAACTCTTCATCCTGTCCCTGCACCACTTTCTACTGTTCTACTAGTAAGTAGTAGTGTTAATGATGGTGGGAGTAATCAAAATCTTATGTTGTTTATTCGTGGGAATGCCATATCTGGAGCCCGTAGTATAAGTGGCACTAGTCAGTTTCCGAATCCCCCAATTATGATTGGTATAACTATGAAGAAAATTATGACGAATGCGTGAGCAGTAACGATAACGTTGTAGATTTGGTCATCTCCAATTAGAGATCCGGGTTGCCCTAATTCTGTTCGAATTAGCATTCTGAGTGATGTTCCGACCATTCCTGATCAGGCACCGAATACAAAGTATAATGTTCCAATGTCTTTGTGATTTGTTGAGAATAGCCATCGGTTAATAATTAGTGGAGTGGCTGAGACAGATAAGTAGGCGGTAGGCTGTAAATCTATTTAGGAGGTTAGTACGTGACTCTTCCACTATTATTTTAGCCTTGTATTCATGTTGTGATAACAGAATGAAATTCTGTAGGGGTAGGGTTAGAATGAACGTACCAAGGCCTAAAGGTTATGGCCCTTTATTTATAGCTTTGAAGATTATTAGTTTGTTTAACTTAAGGCCAAAAAGTAGTTTTAGATTACTCCAGCTATGACTCTGCATATTAATATTTCTTTTAATGAGATTGACGATATAATTATGGCTCTGATTTTTTTGACTGTTTTGTTTTTATGAGATTGGAGATTTCATTTAGGTTCCTCACTTAGGATTAAAAATCTTGAGTATGAGATTTTTAGGTAGTAGTATAATGTGACTAATGATGTAAATACTATTACTGTTGCTATAGGTGTTATTTTCTTTATAATTATTTCTTGGAAAATAATTCCTTTGGGTAGGAATCCTAGGAATAGGGGTAATCCACCTAGGGATAGTAGTGATGCGAATATTATGAATTTTGTTAGTGTGGCTTCTTTGTTTGTTAAGAGGGTTTGGTTAATAAATGATACTCTAGATAGCTTAATGGTTGATAATACTGTTAATACTGGTGTTGAGTAGATTATGAAGTATGTAAGTCATAAGCTATCTCCTGTAATTAGTGCGGCTAATATTCAACCGGTGTGATTGATAGATGAATATGTTATGATTTTTCGTATTGAGGTTTGATTGGTCCCCCAATTGCCCCTATAATTGTTGATCTTAGGATGATTCTTGATGCAAAGACATTGATTTCGATCAGGTATGATATTAGTATTAGTGGTGCTGCCTTTTGAATTGTTATTAATAGTCCACAATTTTCTCATCTTAGTCCTTCTATTACTCCTGGGAATCACCAGTGGAATGGAGCTGCCCCCCTTTTTAATATTAGCGGGGTACAAATAATTATTGGTGTATATGAGGTTTCTGTAAATGTGAGTGTGAATAAGTCCTCTGCTAGTGTTTTTATTACTTCCATAAATAGCAGTGTTGCTGAAGCCAATACTTGGACGATAAAGTATTTTAGTGAGGCTTCTGTGTTGTATATGTTTTTAGTGTTAGATATCAATGGAATAAATGATATCAGGTTGACCTCTAGACCTATTCATGCACCAAATTATGATTTGGAGGACACGGCCACTAACACACCTCTTACTAGCGTAGTTAGTAATAGGATTTTGGTTGAGTTACTGGGCATTAGAGAAGAGAGTGTTTACTCTATTTATGGGGTATGAACCCATTAGCTTTATTTAGCTTACTTTTCTAGGTTAATATATTTTCTTTACATCTTGGTGTATGGGGCACTTTGGCTTTTGATGCTTGTGGTGACAGTTTAATTCTGTTGGGTGTAATGAAGGTAGATTTATGGATCTACATTTTTTATCCTATCACGATAGTCCTTTAGTCAGGCTCTTCATTTTGGAGTATTTGTTGGGAGTTTTTTTTCAACCAGTTCGTGTTTTTAGTTTGTTGTTTATTTTGCTCGTTGAGAGCTGTTTTAGTTGGGTAGTGTATTTATACCTTGTGCTGCCTTTTTTATGATTTTTCTTGTTTTTGGTATAGTATCTTATTTATAGGTTCCGTTGGAGGTGGAGTTCTTATTGGAGTGACTTTTATTCTTGATCAATCTTGTTTAATTGTCTGCTTGTTTTATATGTAAGTTTGTGCGTGAATTTTTCTGTAATTTGTTCTAAATGGGCTGGGGATTAAATGTGTTTGTGGTCATTCTCATTAGTTATTGTTATGTAATCAAGTGTTCTTGTATTTAGCAATGCATTTAGTTTCGATTAAGTTTTGTGCCAGCAGCCGCGGTTATACCTTGTTAACAGCCACTCCCCACTTTACCCAACAGTGGGTTATGACTGCCACCGTCTCTGATTCACTTGTTGTGTTTACAACGCTCCCTAGATGGACGTGGGTATCCAAGCAGTCAACAACAATAATAATGTGCCTACTCCGTTAACATCTTTCCCGGCAGCAGTCAAACAACCTCATATACAGTGCTACAACTTTGCTCCGCCGACGAATGTTACGACGTCTGAAAAGACGTGCTTTCAGAGGTTTATTACCTAGGATCGTTTTGTTTGTGGGTGGATCACACTACATATATTATCACTGCACCAAATCAACATTTAAGGATTTATTTATAACAAATAAAATGAATAACAAAAATAAAATACTTCAGATGCGTACTTACAGTCTTTGCAGAGTGCAACACAAATTAAGAAATAGTCTAACCAAAACAGACGACTGGTCCCAGAGAAGCTTTACCATCTCAAGGCTTGGTGATGCCTGTCTTTACAAAACCCCTCTAGACGTAGCAACACCAAGGACTCCTGCCATCCTTGCCGAAACAGAATTTTGATGTAAAGGCCGAGACTGGAATTAGTTGCTCGTCGCTCCGAGCCCGGATGCAGAGTGATAAAGCAACTACTGACCACTAACCAGGTAAACTCTGGTCGTATCCCAATAGGTAAAAGGGTAGGGGAGGAAAGGCGCAAAAGGGACAGTCCAAACGACGATTATACGGGGTGTAAGGTACAGTTTGCCAAATCTCCGTAGAGTGCCGAACCTTTGTACCGGCACAACTTACGTATTACGTATGGTTACGTAATATTCATGAGCCAAGCATGGCTCAGTATCCCCCCCCCCCTCACAGAAGAACACCACGTTCTTTACACTTGCGAACCCTGGAGTCCACTTGCTCCACACATTCGCTCCACACATTTCCTAACGTCGCCACAACCGCCGCTCGCACCTTCACTTGTCAACGACGCTGGCCAGCTATTTTATATTCCTCCTTCCCAGCCCTCGGCGCGGTCCGATAAGGGCCCACACGGACACTCGCCCCGGAGCCGGAAATTTCGTTGACTCGGTGCTCTGCGGCGCGACATAGCAGATAGATGGTAATGATGACGACGACGACGGGGGGGGGGGGGTTTCACAGCAACTGGTACCCCGCATAACAACAGCTCCCTTGCGCTGCACCCGCTCTCCTGCACAGCAACAGCTCTTTCGCATAGAAACTGCTCTCTTGCATAGAAACTGCTTCCTTGCACATCAACAGCTCCCTCTCGCAGCAACAGCTCACGCCACCGAATAGGAAAATATAAGAAGGAAATATTGAGATACAACCAGTAACATAAAAGCAAGAACAAACGTTAACCCTAAAACGCTTGAAACCAATGTAAAACTTCTCACATCCAGTCCAATTATATATTCCAAATTCAATAGCATAACCCAAACATATTCCTGCAAATAATCGATTCCTCTTAATAACAATAACAGGAACAAAGCATTACAAATAGCACGCACGACTGCGTCCAGTAGTGTAATTATCGTGTTCAACGTGTACATCGTTACCACTTATTACATTAGTTCACTCTGTACTCCTTTTTTTTTTTGTGATCACCCTATGCAATGCATCACTTACAGCCCTGGCATGCTGACTTCTCTACTTTATTTAAGACGACCCCACACTGGCCTACGTTTACGTATTACAAGACATCCCATACTGTCTTGCGTTTACGTATTCCAAGACGGCCCCACACTGGCCTACGTTTACGTGTTACAAGACATCCCATACTGTCTTGCGTTTACGTATTACAATGCCTTGGACATTATGTACATACTTATGGTGGTATTACCCACCGAAACCCACATTTCATGCCAGTTTAGGAGTAGATTCTTTATACACTTTTACCTTACAATAAGTAGGCTACATGTGGTACTATTACACTAGCGTACATCCATAATTGACCTGATTCAGGCTTCCACTTTGACTAGCATGGCTTAATCTTTGAGACCAACATATCAACTGCATGTATTAGCTCAACAATTACCACAGTTTTCCAAGTAACTTGATGTAACCTTAATGTGGTTTGCATAAAACGAGCTGTGACTGCTCTGAGAAAACGCGAACATCTAGAAAAGTCTAGATCATGCCCAGATAACAACCTACGGGCGCGGAAAGGAAAGAATACGAACCCATCCGCACCGCTGCAGACGGCCCGACAAGCTACGATCCTAACCCTCCGGCGTGGAGAAAATAAACAACAAACTCCACCAACACAGCTACGAGATACTCCACAGATATAGCCATGAATCGCGTCATATACCGTCTCTAACCGACCAGTTCCCATTTTACGTAATATGACATCTCGCATCCCCCGACACGAGGCAATAAACCAGCAGACTAACAATTTGGGTGAGGTATCTGGGCAGTGTGGTGGACTCTACCATCCACCAATCCGCACTCTCCCTGAGTGCCGACGACTACAGGCATCTTCAACTGATCCTCCTGCCGTCCCAATTCAGACGATTACCAAAATCATCTATCAACCCACATGCTGTCACAATACAGATGACTACCAAAATCACCTACCGACCTGCATGAGTCGCAATTCCGATGACTACCGGAATTACCTAATACCCACCCGAGCAGTAGTTGTCCTAACCGCCGTCAACTGCGTCACAGCCCTATTAACAGCAGTCAAAAGAAGCAAAATGCAACCACGCTCTGCTACCAGTTAACAGCCACTCCCCACTTTACCCAACAGTGGGTTATGACTGCCACCGTCTCTGATTCACTTGTTGTGTTTACAACGCTCCCTAGATGGACGTGGGTATCCAAGCAGTCAACAACAATAATAATGTGCCTACTCCGTTAACATCTTTCCCGGCAGCAGTCAAACAACCTCATATACAGTGCTACAACTTTGCTCCGCCGACGAATGTTACGACGTCTGAAAAGACGTGCTTTCAGAGGTTTATTACCTAGGATCGTTTTGTTTGTGGGTGGATCACACTACATATATTATCACTGCACCAAATCAACATTTAAGGATTTATTTATAACAAATAAAATGAATAACAAAAATAAAATACTTCAGATGCGTACTTACAGTCTTTGCAGAGTGCAACACAAATTAAGAAATAGTCTAACCAAAACAGACGATTGGTCCCAGAGAAGCTTTACCATCTCAAGGCTTGGTGATGCCTGTCTTTACAAAACCCCTCTAGACGTAGCAACACCAAGGACTCCTGCCATCCTTGCCGAAACAGAATTTTGATGTAAAGGCCGAGACTGGAATTAGTTGCTCGTCGCTCCGAGCCCGGATGCAGAGTGATAAAGCAACTACTGACCACTAACCAGGTAAACTCTGGTCGTATCCCAATAGGTAAAAGGGTAGGGGAGGAAAGGCGCAAAAGGGACAGTCCAAACGACGATTATACGGGGTGTAAGGTACAGTTTGCCAAATCTCCGTAGAGTGCCGAACCTTTGTACCGGCACAACTTACGTATTACGTATGGTTACGTAATATTCATGAGCCAAGCATGGCTCAGTATCCCCCCCCCCCTCACAGAAGAACACCACGTTCTTTACACTTGCGAACCCTGGAGTCCACTTGCTCCACACATTCGCTCCACACATTTCCTAACGTCGCCACAACCGCCGCTCGCACCTTCACTTGTCAACGACGCTGGCCAGCTATTTTATATTCCTCCTTCCCAGCCCTCGGCGCGGTCCGATAAGGGCCCACACGGACACTCGCCCCGGAGCCGGAAATTTCGTTGACTCGGTGCTCTGCGGCGCGACATAGCAGATAGATGGTAACGATGACGACGACGGGGGGGGGGGGTTTCACAGCAACTGGTACCCCGCATAACAACAGCTCCCTTGCGCTGCACCCGCTCTCCTGCACAGCAACAGCTCTTTCGCATAGAAACTGCTCTCTTGCATAGAAACTGCTTCCTTGCACATCAACAGCTCCCTCTCGCAGCAACAGCTCACGCCACCGAATAGGAAAATATAAGAAGGAAATATTGAGATACAACCAGTAACATAAAAGCAAGAACAAACGTTAACCCTAAAACGCTTGAAACCAATGTAAAACTTCTCACATCCAGTCCAATTATATATTCCAAATTCAATAGCATAACCCAAACATATTCCTGCAAATAATCGATTCCTCTTAATAACAATAACAGGAACAAAGCATTACAAATAGCACGCACGACTGCGTCCAGTAGTGTAATTACCGTGTTCAACGTGTACATCGTTACCATTTATTACATTAGTTCACTCTGTACTCCTTTTTTTTTTTTTGTGATCACCCTATGCAATGCATCACTTACAGCCCTGGCATGCTGACTTCTCTACTTTATTTAAGACGACCCCACACTGGCCTACGTTTACGTATTACAAGACATCCCATACTGTCTTGCGTTTACGTATTCCAAGACGGCCCCACACTGGCCTACGTTTACGTGTTACAAGACATCCCATACTGTCTTGCGTTTACGTATTACAATGCCTTGGACATTATGTACATACTTATGGTGGTATTACCCACCGAAACTCACATTTCATGCCAGTTTAGGAGTAGATTCTTTATACACTTTTACCTTACAATAAGTAGGCTACATGTGGTACTATTACACTAGCGTACATCCATAATTGACCTGATTCAGGCTTCCACTTTGACTAGCATGGCTTAATCTTTGAGACCAACATATCAACTGCATGTATTAGCTCAACAATTACCACAGTTTTCCAAGTAACTTGATGTAACCTTAATGTGGTTTGCATAAAACGAGCTGTGACTGCTCTGAGAAAACGCGAACATCTAGAAAAGTCTAGATCATGCCCAGATAACAACCTACGGGCGCGGAAAGGAAAGAATACGAACCCATCCGCACCGCTGCAGACGGCCCGACAAGCTACGATCCTAACCCCTCCGGCGTGGAGAAAATAAACAACAAACTCCACCAACACAGCTACGAGATACTCCACAGATATAGCCATGAATCGCGTCATATACCGTCTCTAACCGACCAGTTCCCATTTTACGTAATATGACATCTCGCATCCCCCGACACGAGGCAATAAACCAGCAGACTAACAATTTGGGTGAGGTATCTGGGCAGTGTGGTGGACTCTACCATCCACCAATCCGCACTCTCCCTGAGTGCCGACGACTACAGGCATCTTCAACTGATCCTCCTGCCGTCCCAATTCAGACGATTACCAAAATCATCTATCAACCCACATGCTGTCACAATACAGATGACTACCAAAATCACCTACCGACCTGCATGAGTCGCAATTCCGATGACTACCGGAATTACCTAATACCCACCCGAGCAGTAGTTGTCCTAACCGCCGTCAACTGCGTCACAGCCCTATTAACAGCAGTCAAAAGAAGCAAAATGCAACCACGCTCTGCTACCAGTTAACAGCCACTCCCCACTTTACCCAACAGTGGGTTATGACTGCCACCGTCTCTGATTCACTTGTTGTGTTTACAACGCTCCCTAGATGGACGTGGGTATCCAAGCAGTCAACAACAATAATAATGTGCCTACTCCGTTAACATCTTTCCCGGCAGCAGTCAAACAACCTCATATACAGTGCTACAACTTTGCTCCGCCGACGAATGTTACGACGTCTGAAAAGACGTGCTTTCAGAGGTTTATTACCTAGGATCGTTTTGTTTGTGGGTGGATCACACTACATATATTATCACTGCACCAAATCAACATTTAAGGATTTATTTATAACAAATAAAATGAATAACAAAAATAAAATACTTCAGATGCGTACTTACAGTCTTTGCAGAGTGCAACACAAATTAAGAAATAGTCTAACCAAAACAGACGATTGGTCCCAGAGAAGCTTTACCATCTCAAGGCTTGGTGATGCCTGTCTTTACAAAACCCCTCTAGACGTAGCAACACCAAGGACTCCTGCCATCCTTGCCGAAACAGAATTTTGATGTAAAGGCCGAGACTGGAATTAGTTGCTCGTCGCTCCGAGCCCGGATGCAGAGTGATAAAGCAACTACTGACCACTAACCAGGTAAACTCTGGTCGTATCCCAATAGGTAAAAGGGTAGGGGAGGAAAGGCGCAAAAGGGACAGTCCAAACGACGATTATACGGGGTGTAAGGTACAGTTTGCCAAATCTCCGTAGAGTGCCGAACCTTTGTACCGGCACAACTTACGTATTACGTATGGTTACGTAATATTCATGAGCCAAGCATGGCTCACTTGGAGGCGATTGAACATGTTTGGCTTAAGGTAGTTGTATAGGATTTGTTTGATGTTTTGGATTTATTTTGATGGTTATTGGGTGGAATTTTTATCTTTGTTTTAGTATCCGTTTATTTGTTTGGAGGCTATGAAATTCTTATTCTTAAACTAGGATTAGACACCCTATTATTTTTGGATGTTAATGTTTTGCCTGAGTAGTATTAGTTATGTTCTTGAAACTTAAAGAATTTGGCGGTATCTTATTCCGTTCAGAGGAACCTGTCTCGTTATCGATAGTCCGCGTTGGACCTTACTTAGTTGTTTAGTGGTTTGTATACCGCCGTTTATTGATTATCTTTTTAGGGTTTATAATTTTCTAGTTCCTTTATTTGGTTTAATTTCAGGTCAAGGTGCAGCTTTCTCTAAGTGTATTGGTGGGTTACATTGTTATTTGTTGGTTTGGATTGTTGGTTTTAATTACTGGCATGAAATTGGATTTGATTGTAATGTTTTGAAGATTGTTTTTGTGATAATTGGTTCTGAGATATGTACACATCGCCCGTCGCTCTCGTTTATTTGTTAATGTGATAAGTCGTAACAAAGTGGCTGTACCAGAAGGTGTAGCTGGAATGATAATTTTATCAGATCATTTCTGTTAGTTGAGATTTCATTTACGCTGAATAATTGTGTCGTGCGATTCGACATGGTCTGATTTTTATTGAGCATTTTGCTGTTGATTTTGTGTTATGTGGTTAGTTTTAGTAAAGTATTATTTTGTTTTTGTATTTTATTGATTTGATTTTTTTGGCTATAGTTTATTTGTGCTGTAGGGGTGTATATTGATATATTGTTGGAAGTTTACTTGGTTTGTTGTACCTTGTGTATCAGAGTTTACTGAATTTTATTATTTATTTTTATTTCCCGATTCTAAAATGAGCTATTAATTTATTTTAGTTGTTGTTTTATTAACATTAATAATAGGTTAATAGTAATGAAATGTTATTCGTCTTTAGGGGTTTCTGGTTTTTCAAGAAATGAATTTAATTCATGCGTCTTATTTAGAGTTTTATTATCTGTTTATCTGTTTTTATTTGGCGCTAAGATTGGGAGGGATTAGCTTCTTATTTTATTTTTATAATTTTTTATTTATTTAGTCTTGTGGGTTTTATATTGATTTTCAATTTGATTATGTTAAAATTTTATTTGTTTTTTTCTTTATTTTTGTTTATTTAATTATTTATTCAAATGTGTTCTTTATCTTTGGTTTGGGTTAGCAATTATTGTAGAATTAGTAAATTTGTTGTTAGGCTGTTATTATTTAGTGTTAATTCGTTCACGGCCAGCAGGTATAGTATACGATTTCGCACGCGGTCAATCCCTTACCCCTCGGGAGAAAAAAAATTCGTATGCATGTTTGAAATGAAGTTGACTGAATTTAATGAGAAGTCCTGTATTAAAACATTGTACTAAAATTACCATTTTTTATCAAGCAATGTAGCCTTATTTTTATATTGTATGTACCGTGCATTTTATATTGTATGTACCGTGCATTTTGTATTGTACGTACCGTGCATTTTATATTGTATGTACCGTGCATTTTGTATTGTATGTACCGTGCATTTTATCATAAGTCTAATATAAGCCAACAAATGGAACAGGTTATTGCCATATATGAAATGTATTTGAGCCTTCTACATATGTTTCAGCAAACGAGTTGCCATCTTCAAGGGGTTTTTAGCAGAGAATGACAAGAACTTTTTACATCCAAGTATATAGTATGGTTAATAACCATTCTGTATAGAGAATTACAAGAACTTTTTACATAAAAGTATTTAATAACCATACTGTATACTTGGATGTAAAAGTTCTTGTAGTTCTCCCCTAAAAACCCCCTGAAGATGGCAACTCCTTTGCTGAAACATATGTAGGGGACTCAAATACGTTTTACATATGTCAATAATCTTGTGCATCTGTTGGTTGGTATTAGGCTAATGTAGCCTTAGTTTAATGAAATTCTTAAATAAGTATAATTACAGGACTAAAATACAGGGTGGGGCAGAGTTCAGTCATCATTTTGATTTGCCTAATACGATGGTGGGCTCGATGCTACCTTCAGGCTAACAGATAGTGTATTTATATCTGTTAACTAAAAAATGCATGTTGGAGGAATTTTGTGTGATTTGGCAAAGGCTTTTGACTGTGTAAATCATGAAATTTTGTTCGCTAAATTACATTTCTGTGGCAATCGAGGAGTAACTGCAGATTGGTTCAAATCCTACTTAACTAATAGAAGACAGAAAGTAGAAATAAAATCACGTAATGCAACTCAAAACGTTTTCTTTGAATGGGGTACACTGAAACAAGGATCATTTCTAGGGTCTTTATTATTCATAATATATACAAACGACCTTCCTCGGAAAATAAATTCCATATCAAAACAATACTTTTTGCTGATGACACTAGTGTTATAATATATAACAGAAATTTAGGAGATTTCTGTACAGTGGCAAACTTAGTTCTCACTCGTATGATTGAATGGTTTACTGCTGACAAGTTAGTACTAAATCTTAATACAACAAATATTATGAAATTTATAACAAATAATTCACCACACTGTGCATTACGTATTGATTATAGAGGGAAGTATATAGAAGAGACTATAAACACAAAGATTCTTGGTTTACAAGTTGATAACCACTTAACTTGGAAGAATCATATTGATCAAATGGTTCGTAAGTTAAGTGCAGCATGTTATGCAGTTAGATCGATGTATCGTATCATGTTATGCAGTTAGATCGATGTATCGTATCATGTTATGCAGTTAGATCGATGTATCATATCAGCTACATCAACATTCTTAAATCAATTTATTTCGCATACTTTCATTGTATTATAAAGTACGGAATAATGTTTTGGAGTAATTCCTCCAGCAGTAAGTATATATTCACCTTAAAATAGAAATTCATCAGAATTACGGTCGGTGCACAACCAAGAACTGCATGCAGAAGTACGGTCGGTGCACAACCAAGTACGGTCGGTGCACAACCAAGAACTGCATGCAGAAGTACGGTCGGTGCACAACCAAGTACGGTCGGTGCACAACCAAGAACTGCATGCAGAAGTACGGTCGGTGCACAACCAAGTACGGTCGGTGCACAACCAAGAACTCCATGTAGAAGTACGGTCGGTGCACAACCAAGAACTCCATGCAGAAGTACGGTCGGTGCACAACCAAGAACTGCATGCAGAAGTACGGTCGGTGCACAACCAAGAACTGCATGCAGAAGTACGGTCGGTGCACAACCAAGAACTCCATGCAGAAGTACGGTCGGTGCACAACCAAGAACTCCATGCAGAAGTACGGTCGGTGCACAAACAACTCCATGCAGAAGTACGGTCGGTGCACAACCAAGAACTCCATGTAGAAGTACGGTCGGTGCACAACCAAGAACTCCATGCAGAAGTACGGTCGGTGCACAACCAAGAACTCCATGCAGAAGTACGGTCGGTGCACAACCAAGAACTGCATGCAGAAGTACGGTCGGTGCACAACCAAGAGCTGCATGCAGAAGTACGGTCGGTGCACAACCAAGAACTGCATGCAGAAGCACGGTCGGTGCAAAACCAAGAACTCCATGCAGAAGTACGGTCGGTGCACAACCAAGAACTCCATGCAGAAGTACGGTCGGTGCACAACCAAGAACTCCATGCAGAAGTACGGTCGGTGCACAACCAAGAACTCCATGCAGAAGTACGGTCGGTGCACAACCAAGAACTCCATGCAGAAGTACGGTCGGTGCACAACCAAGAGCTGCATGCAGAAGTACGGTCGGTGCACAACCAAGAAATCCATGCAGAAGTACGGTCGGTGCACAAACAACTCCATGCAGAAGTACGGTCGGTGCACAACCAAGAACTCCATGCAGAAGTACGGTCGGTGCAAACCAAGAACTCCATGCAGAAGTACGGTCGGTGCACAACCAAGAACTGCATGCAGAAGTACGGTCGGTGCACAACCAAGAACTGCATGCAGAAGTACGGTCGGTGCACAACCAAGAACTGCATGCAGAAGTACGGTCGGTGCACAACCAAGAACTGCATGCAGAAGTACGGTCGGTGCACAACCAAGAACTCCATGCAGAAGTACGGTCGGTGCACAACCAAGAACTCCATGCAGAAGTACGGTCGGTGCACAACCAAGAACTCCATGCAGAAGTACGGTCGGTGCACAACCAAGAACTCCATGCAGAAGTTACGGTCGGTGCACAACCAAGAACTGCATGCAGAAGTACGGTCGGTGCACAACCAAGAACTCCATGCAGAAGTACGGTCGGTGCTCAAACAACTCCATGCAGAAGTACGGTCGGTGCACAACCAAGAACTGCATGCAGAAGTACGGTCGGTGCACAACCAAGAACTGCATGCAGAAGTACGGTCGGTGCACAACCAAGAACTGCATGCAGAAGTACGGTCGGTGCACAACCAAGAACTGCATGCAGAAGTACGGTCGGTGCACAACCAAGAACTGCATGCAGAAGTACGGTCGGTGCACAACCAAGAACTGCATGCAGAAGTACGGTCGGTGCACAACCAAGAACTCCATGCAGAAGTACGGTCGGTGCACAACCAAGAACTCCATGCAGAAGTACGGTCGGTGCACAACCAAGAACTGCATGCAGAAGTACGGTCGGTGCACAACCAAGAACTGCATGCAGAAGTACGGTCGGTGCACAACCAAGAACTGCATGCAGAAGTACGGTCGGTGCACAACCAAGAACTCCATGCAGAAGTACGGTCGGTGCACAACCAAGAACTCCATGCAGAAGTACGGTCGGTGCACAACCAAGAACTCCATGCAGAAGTACGGTCGGTGCACAACCAAGAACTCCATGCAGAAGTACGGTCGGTGCACAACCAAGAACTCCATGCAGAAGTACGGTCGGTGCACAACCAAAACTCGCCAATGCAGAGAAGTACGGTCGGTGCACAACCAAGAACTGCATGCAGAAGTACGGTCGGTGCACAACCAAGAACTCCATGCAGAAGTACGGTCGGTGCACAACCAAGAACTCCATGCAGAAGTACGGTCGGTGCACAACCAAGAACTCATGCAGAAGTACGGTCGGTGCACAACCAAGAACTGCATGCAGAAGTACGGTCGGTGCACAACCAAGAACTCCATGCAGAAGTACGGTCGGTGCACAAAACAACTCCATGCAGAAGTACGGTCGGTGCACAACCAAGAACTCCATGCAGAAGTACGGTCGGTGCACAACCAAGAACTCCATGCAGAAGTACGGTCGGTGCACAACCAAGAACTCCAATGCAGAAGTACGGTCGGTGCACAACCAAGAACTGAATGCAGAAGTACGGTCGGTGCACAACCAAGAACTCATGCAGAAGTACGGTCGGTGCACAACCAAGAACTCCATGCAGAAGTACGGTCGGTGCACAACCAAGAACTCCATGCAGAAGTACGGTCGGTGCACAACCAAGAACTCCATGCAGAAGTACGGTCGGTGCACAACCAAGAACTGCATGCAGAAGTACGGTCGGTGCACAACCAAGAACTCCATGCAGAAGTACGGTCGGTGCACAACCAAGAACTCCATGCAGAAGTACGGTCGGTGCACAACCAAGAACTCCATGCAGAAGTACGGTCGGTGCACAACCAAGAACTCCATGCAGAAGTACGTTCGGTGCACAACCAAGAACTCCATGTAGAAGTACGGTCGGTGCACAACCAAGAACTCCATGCAGAAGTACGGTCGGTGCACAACCAAGAACTCCATGCAGAAGTACGGTCGGTGCAAAACCAAGAACTGCATGCAGAAGTACGGTCGGTGCACAACCAAGAGCTGCATGCAGAAGTACGGTCGGTGCACAACCAAACTCCATGCAGAAGTACGGTCGGTGCTCAAACAACTCCATGCAGAAGTACGGTCGGTGCACAACCAAGAACTCCATGCAGAAGTACGGTCGGTGCACAACCAAGAACTCCATGCAGAAGTACGGTCGGTGCACAACCAAGAACTGCATACAGAAGTACGGTCGGTGCACAACCAAGAACTCCATGCAGAAGTACGGTCGGTGCACAACCAAGAAATCCATGCAGAAGTACGGTCGGTGCACAACCAAGAACTCCATGCAGAAGTACGGTCGGTGCACAACCAAGAACTCCATGCAGAAGTACGGTCGGTGCACAACCAAGAACTGCATGCAGAAGTACGGTCGGTGCACAACCAAGAACTCCATGCAGAAGTACGGTCGTGCACAACAAGAACTCCATGCAGAAGTCTGTTTAAAAAATTAGAGATTTTACCAATTCCATGTCAATATGTATTTTCATTAATGAACTTTATTTTAAACAATCAAGAACATTTTCAAACAATCCATCTATACACAGTACAGTCACAGCAATAAGCACCACCTGCATAGACCAAATGCCAACCTATCTTGTTTTCAAAAAAGTACAGTCTATGCCAGTATCACAATTTTCAACGGACTTCCACTGAGTCTCGTAAGTCTTAAGAACGAAAAGACAAAATTTAAAGTAGCATTAAGTAAATACTTAAATACACACAGCTTTTACTGAGTGGATGAATTTGTTGTGTATAAAGACGGTTCATAGTGCGGTGTGTAACATCTTTATAGTGTTTTAGTGTATAGTGTTTAGTGTATAGTGTTTAGTGTATAGTGTTTAGTGTATAGTGTTCAAATGTAAAATTGTGTAGTGTGTATAGCTGTATATTTGTATATTATGACTTATTGCACACCCAGTTGTCACTTCGACAGACTTATAGATTCATGGAATGTATGTATGTATGTACGTATATATGTATGTATGTATGTACGTATGTACGTATGTATGTATGTATGTACGTATGTATGTATGTATGTATGTATGTATGTATGTATGTATGTATGTATGCATGTATGTACGTATGTATATATGTATGTATGTATGTACGTATGTATGTATGTATGTATGTACGTATGTACGTATGTACGTATGTATGTATGTATGTATGTACGTATGTATGTATGTATGCATGTATGTACGTATGTATGTATGTATGTATGTATGTATGTACGTATGTATGTAAGTACGTATGTACGTATGTATGTATGTACGTATGTACGTATGTATGTATGTACGTATGTATGTATGTATGTATGTACGTATGTACGTATGTACGTATGTATGTATGTATGTATGTACGTATGTATGTATGTATGTATGTACGTATGTATGTATGTATGTATGTACGTATGTATGTATGTATGTATGTACGTATTTACGTATGTATGTAAGTATATATGTATGTATGTATGTATGTACGTAAAGAGTACGAACCACTATCGGTCGTAGCCAGTCTGTATCACTCTGTATCTCACTTACCATCTAGCCAGCCTGTATCACTCTGTATCACACTTCCCATCTAGCCAGCCTGTATCACACTTCCCATCTAGCCAGCCTGTATCGCTCTGTATCACACTTACCATCTAGCCAGTCTGTATCACTCTGTATCACACTTACCATCTAGCCAGCCAATATCACTCTGTATCACACTTACCATCTAGCCAGCCTATATCACTCTGTATCACACTTTCCATCTAGCCAGCCTATATCACTCTGTATCACACTTACCATCTAGCCAGCCTGTATCACTCTGTATCACACTTACCTTCTAGCCAGCCTATATCACTCTGTATCTCATTTACCATCTAGCCAGCCTGTATCACTCTGTATCACACTTCCCATCTAGCCAGCCTGTATCACACTTTCCATCTAGCCAGCCTATATCACTCTGTATCACACTTACCATCTAGCCAGCCTATATCACTCTGTATCACACTTACCATCTAGCCAGTCTGTATCACTCTGTATCACACTTACCATCTAGCCAGCCTGTATCACTCTGTATCACACTTACCATCTAGCCAGCCTGTATCACTCCGTATCACACCATCTAGCCAGTCTGTATTACTCTGTATCACACTTACCATCTAGCCAGCCTATATCACTCTGTATCACACTTTCCATCTAGCCAGCCAATATCACTCTGTATCACACTTACCATCTAGCCAGCCTATATCACTCTGTATCACACTTACCATCTAGCCAGCCTATATCACTCTGTATCACACTTACCATCTAGCCAGCCTGTATCACTCTGTATCACACTTACCATCTAGCCAGCCTGTATCACTCTGTATCACACTTACCATCTAGCCAGCCTGTATCACTCTGTATCACACTTAACATCTAGCCAGCCTGTATCACTCTGTATCACACTTACCATCTAGCCAGCATGTATCACTCTGTATCACACTTACCATCTAGCCAGCCTGTATCACTCTGTATCACACTTACCATCTAGCCAGTCTGTATCACTCTGTATCACACTTACCATCTAGCCAGCCTGTATCACTCTGTATCACACTTACCATCTAGCCAGACTGTATCACTCTGTATCACACTTACCATCTAGCCAGCCTGTATCACTCTGTATCACACTTACCATCTAGCCAGCCTGTATCACTCTGTATCACACTTACCATCTAGCCAGCCTGTATCACTCTGTATCACACTTACCATCTAGCCAGCCTATATCACTCTATCACACTTACCATCTAGCCAGCCTGTATCATTCTGTATCACACATACCATCTAGCCAGTCTGTATCACTCTGTATCACACTTCCCATCTAGCCGGCCTGTATCACTCTGTATCACACTTACCATCTAGCCAGCCTGTATCACTCTGTATCACACTTACCATCTAGCCAGCCTGTATCACTCTGTATCACACTTACCATCTAGCCAGCCTATATCACTCTGTATCACACTTACCATCTAGCCAGCCTATATCACTCTGTATCACACTTCCCATCTAGCCAGCCTGTATCACTCTGTATCACACTTACCATCTAGCCAGCCTGTATCACTCTCTATCACACTTACCATCTAGCCAGCCTGTATCACTCCGTATCACACCATCTAGCCAGTCTGTATTACTCTGTATCACACTTACCATCTAGCCAGCCTATATCACTCTGTATCACACTTACCATCTAGCCAGCCTATATCACTCTGTATCACACTTCCCATCTAGCCAGCCTGTATCACTCTGTATCACACTTCCCATCTAGCCAGCCTATATCACTCTGTATCACACTTCCCATCTAGCCAGCCTGTATCACTCTGTATCACACTTACCTTCTAGCCAGCCTATATCACTCTGTATCTCACTTACCATCTAGCCAGCCTGTATCACTCTGTATCACACTTCCCATCTAGCCAGCCTGTATCACACTTCCCATCTAGCCAGCCTGTATCGCTCTGTATCACACTTACCATCTAGCCAGTCTGTATCACTCTGTATCACACTTACCATCTAGCCAGCCTGTATCACTCTGTATCACACTTCCCATCTAGCCAGCCTATATCACTCTGTATCACACTTCCCTTCTAGCCAGCCTGTATCACTCTGTATCACACTTACCTTCTAGCCAGCCTATATCACCCTGTATCTCACTTACCATCTAGCCAGCCTGTATCACTCTGTATCACACTTATCATCTAGCCAGCCTGTATCACTCCGTATCACACCATCTAGCCAGTCTGTATTACTCTGTATCACACTTACCATCTAGCCAGCCTATATCACTCTGTATCACACTTACCATCTAGCCAGCCTATATCACTCTGTATCACACTTCCCATCTAGCCAGCCTGTATCACTCTGTATCACACTTCCCATCTAGCCAGCCTATATCACTCTGTATCACACTTCCCATCTAGCCAGCCTGTATCACTCTGTATCACACTTACCTTCTAGCCAACCTATATCACTCTGTATCTCACTTCCCATCTAGCCAGCCTGTATCACTCTGTATCACACTTACCTTCTAGCCAACCTATATCACTCTGTATCTCACTTACCATCTAGCCAGCCTGTATCACTCTGTATCACACTTACCATCTAGCCAGCCTGTATCACTCCGTATCACACCATCTAGCCAGTCTGTATTACTCTGTATCACACTTACCATCTAGCCAGCCTATATCACTCTGTATCACACTTACCATCTAGCCAGCCTATATCACTCTGTATCACACTTCCCATCTAGCCAGCCTGTATCACTCTGTATCACACTTCCCATCTAGCCAGCCTGTATCACACTTCCCATCTAGCCAGTCTGTATCACTCTGTATCACACTTACCATCTAGCCAGTCTGTATCACTCTGTATCACACTTCCCATCTAGCCAGCCTGTATCACTCTGTATCACACTTCCCATCTAGCCAGCCTGTATCACACTTCCCATCTAGCCAGTCTGTATCACTCTGTATCACACTTACCATCTAGCCAGTCTGTATCACTCTGTATCACACTTCCCATCTAGCCAGCCTGTATCACACTTCCCATCTAGCCAGTCTGTATCACTCTGTATCACACTTACCATCTAGCCAGTCTGTATCACTCTGTATCACACTTCCCATCTAGCCAGCCTGTATCACTCTGTATCACACTTCCCATCTAGCCAGCCTGTATCACACTTCCCATCTAGCCAGTCTGTATCACTCTGTATCACACTTACCATCTAGCCAGTCTGTATCACTCTGTATCACACTTACCATCTAGCCAGTCTGTATCACTCTGTATCACACTTACCATCTAGCCAGTCTGTATCACTCTGTATCACACTTCCTATCACCCTCACAAAATCTCCAGTTAGTTAAATATCACGATATTGCAGTGACCTCTTTGGCACCCAGACCGGGATATGAAGTGGTGACGTCAGAACACCGACGACGCAGTGCATGAACAAGTGAAGGGCCAGCTGATCCTCTTACCTATCTGCATTTCGCTCTCAGAATAAGAACAGTGACAGCTACAAACTGTGAGCGGAGACGGTCAGAGCAGGGATCGGTTAGGGACAGTAATCGAACTTGATTGGCTGAATAAAAAAAAGTAAGTAACATGTTAATCGAAAGTAATTGGCTAAACATGTTGGCGGAAAGGGGTGAAAACAAAGTTACGTCATTCAAGCTGACCAAGTATGATTTGGCAACCGCATACCTGGACACCTTGGTATTGTTTTTTATTGACGGGTATATTTTTCATGGCCCAACAGCCCATAGGGGGCCAGGGCCTCCTGATTGTCGAGGCTTCACGATCGCACTCAGACACACCACACTCGGTAGGACTCCTCTTGACGAGAGATATCCATGCCCCTGCGGGATTCGAAGCCACAGTCCCAGCAAGAGAGGGGCCGCAGATCCACAACTTGACCTTGCGGCCATTGGGATCGGCGCTGTTGAAGGGGATGCAAACATGAACAGTAGCCGTGAACGGAAACGGATATACCATAAAAGGTGCTTGAGAACTAGCTGCTTATCTCGTGAACAAAATTGGACATGATATTGAACCCTGCAATAAACCGTGAACGAAATCGGACGTCCCCTAGCTTGCGATATGCATCACTTGTTATGGTTACTGAGCGGAAATTTATGGCATAAGGAAAATGTAAAGAGTGACGTATTGTTGTGCAGCTGTGATTGGGCAGAGTGGGGAGTGCAGCAGACAGTCAGCTGGAGGGGGAAAGCGTATAAAACAGGACGCCGCTGAACGAAGTGCAAATTTGCAATCAACGACGAAGTCAGACTGCAATGGAGAGCTTGAGAGTGAGGTAAGCGAACTACAGCGGACTGTGTGGTAAGGTGAACGCAGAGAGATGGTGACCAAAATTGTATAACTGTTCTTGTTTTTATTCGGAAGCCGGAATAGCTCAGTCAGTACAGTGTCTAGGGTACGGACTGGATGTCCGAGGAATCTTTGTTCGAGTCCCGAAAGGGGCAAGACATCTGTCTTATCGGAAGTTTCCAGACCCGTTCGATGGGTACTGAGGGCTCAGGTAAAGCTGTCTGGGCGTGAAGCTGAGAACTGAACTTTATCTACTGCCGAAATTAAGAGTGAGCGGAGATAACACGTAACTGTGACGTCACATTTTGCGTCCATACTTAGAATCGGTATGTTAGAATATATTATAGCAAGATTCATATACAGGGTCCTTACTGTATCTTACAACTATAAACAAACCGACCGGACGTGGTAAGGTATAGTTCTGATATTAAGGCTGCGGTGCTTCCGTAGCATCTGCTGCGGGGCCCTTAAATAAGAATAACAGTATGTCCGGTTTACTCGCAGCATTCTGGTGGCTGCCCTGTGTCTGGTGGCCGGGACGCCCATCCCTGAAGATGACAACCGCCTCATCTCGTTCGCCGTCACGACGCCAGCGCCCACCACGTCTCTGCAGGAGCTGCACCGTTTGCACGAGAACATCAGCACCGTGTGCCAGAGCATGATTCCTCCACACCAAGGCGTGCAGGCGCAGAACTCGTCCGCGCCTTACAAGGTCAACGTGTCCGCGACGACTGTAGAGCCCGGGGGAGTCGTGTCAGGTAACAAACGTCGTGAAATTGCCAAGAGCCGATCCCCCACCCAAGGCGTTATCTCAGATATAAAAATTATTCACTGTTTCAAAGTTAATGCTGAAAATATTACATTTCAGTTCAGTTTTCCGGTCTGAGCGATGAGCAGTTTAGGGCCTCTATGTCCAAGCCCGCACAGAGCAGAACGAGCCGGTGGGACGATTCCTGCCATCTGTCGACGAACACGTGAGGCTGTCCAGCTGTGGCATAGGACAAGACGTAAGTTACCCACTTACCATTAACTCTTTAAAGCACAGCGGTAACTATATATACTACCAACTTCAACATACAAGCGTTGTCCAGTTTGCTCGCTGCGTGAATTTCTGTGTGCTCCTGTGGTTGTCACAGCAGTTCCTTTCTTTCAACAGGACAAAGCAGTTTGCTATTTACAATGCAGACCTAGCATATTGTTTGTGACGTATGAACTTAATTGTACGTGAAATTAATTAGGTTCTATCCGACAAATGTACACATTTATTTTCTATTATTCAATACATATACAGGGCATACACAAAAGAATGGTGCGGTTTCAAAAGTGAATAAAAAATGTATTTCTCACCTTACACGGGCACAACATACACCGTCAGCGGCGGCAACTGTCCAAGTTTCTCATTTGGTAATTACAATCCTTCAATGTGTGCACCCTGGGTCACACGACACACATCCACACGGTAATCAAACTCATCCCAGACCCGGTGTAGCATGTCCGCTGTAATGGCCTGCAGTGCATGCGTTATCCGATCACGAATTTCATGGATGGACGTGGGCAATGGTGGTACATAAACGCTGTCTTTAACGAACCTTGAAAGAAAGAAATCGCAAGGTGTAAGATCTGGCGAACGGGGTGGCCAAGGGAGAAGGTTCTTGTCACCTCAAAACGGAGCACACACAAAGCCTTTTCCTGCTGCAACGCCATCTTTGAAACTGGCCCCGCGGCCACGCAGTAAGCATGAGAAGCGAACTGCTGGTAGCGCATGAGAAACTTGGACAGTTGCCGCCGCTGACGGTGTATGTTGTGCCCGTGTAATGTGAGACATAAATTGTTTACTCGCTTTTGAAACCGCACCATTCTTTTGTGTATACCCTGTACTTCATTGAAGATGGTCCAACATATTTCGAACCTTATATGAGGTTCATCTTTAGGGACATCTGTTTTAAATTACACCAGCCCTTCTTCAAAGGTACATGTTAGGTTATACACTTTAAAATGTTGTATTTGTTGTCTTGTGGTTACTGTAATTAATGTTAAAATACTTAAGTTAAAAACAGTAATTTAAAACAGATGTCCCTGAAGATCAACCTCATATAAGGTTCGAAACATGTTGGACCATCTTCAATGTAATACATGTATTGAATAATAGAGAATAAAATTGTACATTTGTGGGATAGAACCAAAATAATAAAAAAATGTACGGTTTGTATTACATAAAAAATATGTAAACTTAATAACAGCAACAAATGCACATAGTAAATACATATACAGCGTGTATTATAAGCCGCTACATGTTTCGACACACCTTTGTCATCATCAGGGGGTTCATAGCAAATGTATACAGGAACTTTGCATCCAAAATATCACGCATTAGAAGTTCAAAAGACACAAATTCATAATCATAGTTCGTAAAACATCTTTTGAACATCTAATGTGTGATATTTTGGATGCAAAGTTCCTGTACACATTTGCTATTAACCCCCTGATGATGACAAAGGTGTGTCGAAACATGTAGCGGCTTATAATACTCGCTGTTTATGTATTTACTATGTGCATTTGTTGGTGTTATTACGTTTATGACAAATGCACGATGTATATAATGTAAAATTTGAATTTTATTTATTACTTAAATCAACTTAGGTTCCAGTAGGACTGTGCTATGGCTCAGGCGGTTAAACGCCGTCATCTTACCCCGGAGACTGGGGTTCAATCCCAAGTCAATGGACAAAGTGGCAATGTGACAGGTTTCTTTCCCAGTACTTCGGTTTTTCCCTTTCAGTATCATTCCGCCATTGCTCCATACTCATTCCCTCATCTGTTGCCGAAGCCGTGTGACGTCCGCGATTTATAGCGTCGTTAAACAACCCACACACGCACAATCTACTCGTTATGCATATGTCGGCCGGTTACCTTCTAGTGACTATCAATTCTGTTCACAGAACGCAATCAGCTACATCAGCTATCAGCCGATATCGCAGTTTGAGTTCCAGTGGCTCGCACCTGATGAGCCAACTACTGTGACATTCACGTGAGTCCAGACACTGTACTCCTTCCATTGCTGCAACCAGAAACACTGTGACACATCACAGGCGTCCCTTTTATCGCGTCTCTGAACACGGCATCTGTCACGGGATGTCCCGGTGGATGCAGGTCTTCTGTGCGATAAAGCTGCCGTGCTCGGCGACTCAATAAAAGGGCACTCTTCGTATGTTAATTAAACAGCGTAACCACAAACTTAACAACCGAAGAAAGTCGTAAACGTTTCATTATGTAGTCTTTTAAAGCCCGGTGGTTACTATATGTACCACCAGGTTTAACATTCAACAATTCTACGTTCTGCCCACTTAGTGTATTTATGTGTTTTGTGTGGATCTCAGAACAAACAGCGATTATTTCACTGTACAGCATTAACTGACTGGTTTGTATAACTGAGACGAGGTGTGTTTACTGCGCGGTACGGACTGTATTTATGTGTTTTGTGTGGATCTCAGAACAAACAGCGATTATTTCACTGTACAACGTTAACTGACTGGTTTGTATAACTGAGACGGAGTGTGTTTACTGCGCGGTACGGACTGTATTTATGTGTTTTGTGTGGATCTCAGAACAAACAGCGATTATTTCACTGTACAACGTTAACTGACTGGTTTGTATAACTGAGACGGAGTGTGTTTACTGCGCGGTACGGACTGTATTTATGTGTTTTGTGTGGATCTCAGAACAAACAGCGATTATTTCACTGTACAGCATTAACTGACTGGTTTGTATAACTGAGACGGAGTGTGTTTACTGCGCGGTACGGACTGTATTTATGTGTTTTGTGTGGATCTCAGAACAAACAGCGATTATTTCACTGTACAGCATTAACTGACTGGTTTGTATAACTGAGACGGAGTGTGTTTACTGCGCGGTACGGACTGTATTTATGTGTTTTGTGTGGATCTCAGAACAAACAGCGATTATTTCACTGTACAACGTTAACTGACTGGTTTGTATAACTGAGACGGAGTGTGTTTACTGCGCGGTACGAACTGTATTTATGTGTTTTGTGTGGATCTCAGAACAAACAGCGATTATTTCACTGTACAACATTAACTGACTGGTTTGTGTAACTGAGACGGAGTGTGTTTACTGCGCGGTACGAACTGTATTTATGTGTTTTGTGTGGATCTCAGAACAAACAGCGATTATTTCACTGTACAGCATTAACTGACTGGTTTGTGTAACTGAGACGGAGTGTTTACTGCGCGGTACGGACTGTAC